>LUCH01000698.1:40270-160242 GCA_013368495.1 Paragonimus heterotremus | reverse complement strand
ACACAGCTGGTTTTAGCAATTAAGCCCCTTCCGTTTCGTTGTAATTTGTTAGGGCTTACTTTCTTTTATGGTTTCGCGGCAGTTAAGCATTGATGGGAACCAGTGATATATGTGATGTGATAATGTTGTTGATGGTGATGAATGAGCTTGCAGTTGTGTGTCAAATGCTGTTGGTTTTACACGCTCTGTAACAAACTTGTTAGCAGTCAATTGAAAGCTGCTTTCCAGCGAAAGGAATTTCGACGTTTTCATTTCCTGAGAATGTTCTGGCTGAGTGACATTTTGATTAAAAACAGGCAGAACTGATAGTTTTATGGGCGGATTGGAATTTGGCTTATCGCTTGTTCGCACAGTGCAATGTAGAAAGGACCTAACTGTGAAAACTACAGGCCTCAGTTGGAATCTAATCAACATGCCGGTTCGTGGTAAATTCCATACCAGTTGTTCTGCCTAGCTGTACTTAAGACCTATAAGCATGTCGTTTCTGTCACTGACTGGGTTCCAACGGAAAACCGGAGCTCTATCTATTGGGCCTTTTGCGAATTGATAAATATAGGACATTACTTGTCAGATCTACTGTTTTACTACTCGGCTGCGATGTCGTTGGATTCTAACACTGACTGTTTGAAGATTGCCACCAATACAGTTAGTCGCCTGGTTCATTTGGCGAATTCCTAGTGATACACTGGGATGAGGTTGAAATAGCTGGGTTCTAGGCAGAACGTCGTACCTCAACTGACAGATCAATTTCCAGATTGAGTACGTGCCATTTTTGTGTGATCTGAATCAAACTAGGCTTCAGATTTTTCACAGTTAGCTCCCTTCTCAATTGAAGAGTCTGTCTCATTATAACAGTATCCCGTAATCAATCCCAGTAAACACGCAGACATTGTTTCTACGAGAGCGCTTGCTTTTTCGTTAATCTGATTTTGTCACCATAGCGCTCCACATTTTCAGCGCTTGCGTAGACGTGAAGGTGGACTCCACTGATGACGTCTGGTTGACTGATAGGAGCGGCGGCTGTGGTTGTTGTGAAGCGTAGTGGATTCTTGATATCTGAAACATGTTTGACCTACTGACATTTCGAAAGTGTCCCATTTGTTCACACATTTTGAACACGTTGCTTCTCGTGTGGAGATTTCGACCGAGGGTGCTCACCGTTACCGCAGGGGAAATTGATAGAGCTGGCTGTTGCCAAACCTACTGCTCCTATTGTCTACGAATGACCTGTTTTGTTAGGTTGGGGGAATTTTCAGTATAAAGTTGCAGGACGTGAGTAGAATGAGATGGTGATAACGATGTGTTCAAAGTCTATGATTTTTCGTTATAAAAGTTTCAATCAAATAGAATTTAACTGCTAGCCTCGAATAAAATTGCCGCGAATCACATCGTTCCGGTTTTGTACGGTACGAGAACTCTCCCACAATGTCTCACTCCGAATTTAATGAAATACTCGATTGCAGTAATTCAGAACACAACAAACAGCACAGTACTCCATGTATTGCCACGACCGAGAAGCAAGAAAATGTACAGCTAGCAAGTGTCCTGCGTGTGGCATGCGGAACGGAAAAGTGAAGAACTTCTACGCTAGCGGAAATAGGGGTATACAATTGGGCTAAACAAACATGCCTCATCAAGAGGTGTCAAATTGTACAAAAAAATACCAACCAAAATCAAGCTGTTCTAGGAATTCGCTGCAGAGCTTCTCCCTAAAAGGCTACTAGGGTAAACAAAAGCATTCGTTACACAGTATAGGCATGCAACAATGGGATGACCAAAATGTAATGTCCATTGCTAAGTGAATGTCCAGCTAGCAGGAAACACAGAGGAATAATAGGGGAAAAGTCCATAAGAAGGTCGGTCGCGGACTGACGGTGCGCTGATTGAATCCGTTATTTAGATTATTTAGTCTTCGGTGCACCTCTATCGCAGCGGGCTACCCAACCCCAAAAGACTCACAAGTGAGGAAAAAGGGGAGGTAGGTTTATCTAGTGCTGGACGATAGTCTTCAGGAGTTGTCTCTCCGTTGCACTAAGTCCAGGTGATCTGAAATTGAACGAACGGTGAAATACCTGTACCAAGTAGAATAAACAAGCTCACCGTGTTAAGGGGACGTTCGGCATCAATATTCCGTTGGGGATCTGATAACTTTTAATTCGTCGGGTAATATTGCAAGTCGGTTGTGATGAAATCACGCTTAAAAATAAATCGAAGAAAACGTGTTAGTGTATGGCGACAAAAATGTCATTAACTAATGGTGAAAAGACAGCTATGATAAGCCAGCATGTTGTATGTAGAAAACGCTAACGTATTCAACAAACCTTACAGGCATTCGCTCGCGTCTACCATGTCGGTCATGCAGTACGGGGGAAGGTGTGGGGTTGCAATCTGATCCGTTTGCCATAGGTTCAGAATGGGACGACGGAGCTGTAGGTGTAGGCACGACACTGGACTCATCACCTTTGATAAACACGGGTTTAATTCGACCAATTGAGACGACCTCGTGTTTGCCGTCACGCTCGATGGCGAAGGAATTTTCGGCTCGTTTTAACACGCGAAAAGAGCCTGTATACGGCGGCTGCAGAGGCTTACGTGAGCCGTCTGCGCGTGTGAAGATGTGACAGCAGGAAGAAAGCTTCTCGTGCAAATGCAAGGGTGACGATCGTTCTCGTGGTTGCATTGGACGTAACCGCCGCATGTAATTCGCCAGGCGTGCTACATATCTTCCATAATCGACAGGTCTGGTTGCTGAAGGAGAAACCAATTCGTTGGACAAACGTAGGGTGCAACCATAAGCCAGTTCAGCCGATGTAGCCTTCAAGTCAGTCTTGACGGTATCCCGCAACCTAAGAAGGACAGGTGGTAAAGCTTTTCGCCAGCAGGGATTCGACAGCGCACTAAGGGCTGCTTTCAAATGACGATGAAAACGTTCCACCATCCCATTGAATTCCGGATGATAGGCAGTAGTGCATACATGCTTGCACCCGAGGGTATTAGGGAGACCTGTGAAAGACCCCTCGAAATGGGAACCACGATCAGCAGTCACCAAAACGGGACAACCAAATTGGGCTACTCAACGTTCTAAACAGGCGCGAGTCATCGTTTCGGAAGGGCAATCGGGAAGTGGGATTACCTCCGGCCACCTCGTGAAACGGTCGACACAAGTCAGGAGGAAAGCGAAACCGTTGGAAGGCGGTAGCGATCCAACGAGATTGACGTGCACGTGGTGAAGACGTGCGTCAGGTGCCGGGAAAACACCGATGGGGCTCTTGGTATGCTTATGAACCTTAGAACGTTGACATTCCAGGCGGCAGCGAACCCAATTTCGGACGTCGTGATTCACTTTAGGCCATACATTGCGCTCATCGATAAGTTTCGCTGAAGCACGTATATCAGGGTGCAATAAGTTGCGCAGTGCGTTTAAAATTGCACGGCGAAACGATTAGGGCACTACGGGCCTAGATACGCGTTGTGAAACATCGCATAGAATGCTGCCCTCAGAGAAGTTAATGGAACAGGCTGTATTTTGAGTGAGCTACGTTGGCGTTGCTCTATCTCGAGGTCGCCTGTTTGCACAGCGGCCAAATCAAGAGGAATAGACTTAGAATTGCTTACTTGGTATACCCGTGAGAAGGCATCAGCGACAGGATTAAGGACACCCGAGGCATGTTGCATATCTGTCGTAAACTGGGTGTCTGATTTCCTTGGGGAAATACCTGTCGGACGAAGAGCTTAAATAATATACCAATGGTTTATGGTCAGTGTAGGCCGTAAACCGTCGGTCTTCAACCGAATACCGAAAATGGCATATAGCAAGATAGATGGTTAGTAATTCTCGCCCAAATGTACTGTACCAAGTCTTAGGGGGTTGCAACCGTTTCGAGAAGAATGCGAGGGGTTGCCAACTGCTTCCAACGTGCTGTTGTAACACGGCGTCAACAGCTGTATCGGAAGCGTCGGTTACAATCGACAACTGAGCACTAGGGTCTGGATGGGCAAGCAGGACTATTTTGGAGATGGCCTCTTTAAGCTTTTTAAAGGCTATACGCGCTGAATCAGTAAGTGATAGTTTACGATCGCCTCCGCGAAGATGATTGGTCATCGGTTGCATTATATGCGCGCAACAAGGGATGAATAGATGATAATAATTTACCAGGCCACAGAATCTACCAAGCTGTTTGAAAGAAGAAGGCTCAGAATAATCCTGGATAGCTTGAACTCTGGAAGGAAGGGCAGCAATTCCGTCGGCTGAAATTCTGTGACCTAGAATCTTTATGGTCGATTTGCCTAGTTCCCATTTGATCGGGTTGACTGTAATACCATAGCTAGTCAATCGTTCGAACAAACTACGTAGATGCGAAGGGTGTTCCTTCTCAGAAAAGCTAGCGACCAAGATGTCTTCGAGATAAGAATAGACGAAGTCCAGACCGCTGGTGACTTCATGTATAAAGCGTTGAAAGGTCTGGGAGGCCTTGGTCAGTCCAAATGCCATTCGCAGGAACTGGAATAGACCAAATGGAGTTATGGCGGCGGTCTTGGGTAGGTCTTCCACCGTCAATGGAATTTGATGATAACGGTGAGCTAAATCAATTTTGCCGAAGATATTTTTGCCAACGAGGCATGTCGTGAGGTCCTGTATGTGTGGAATGGGATACTTGTCGTGGACTCCCACAGCTGACACCGCGATAGTCATCGCAAAGACGCCAGTCTCTTGATTTCTTGGGAACCAAGTGCAGTGGTGAGGCTCAAGAAATATCGGAAGGGCGAATGATCCCGAGTCCGATTATTTGTTCAAACTCTGCCCTAGCGACTTTAAGTTTTTCATGGGCCAACCTGCGAGGCCTAGCCGATACGGGCAGGCCTTTGGTTCTTATGTGGTGTGTGACATTGGATGTCACAGCGGGCACAGCGTTCGATGCCCCGACTAATTTTGGGAACTGTTGAAAAAGTTTCGCAAAAGACGGTGGAGCAGCCGGTGTCGCGTAAATAGGACTGATGGCTGCGACGGTCGTGCAGTTGCCGTTAATGCTCAGGTGTGTAACGGCATCTATTAGTATCTGGCGTTGCGTATCGACTAAAAGGTCGAAATGCCGGAGAAAATCGATACCGATAGTGGCAAACGGTACAGCAGCGACAACGAAAATCCAACGAAAGTTTCGTCGGAGACCCAAGTCCAACGTCAGCGAACGTTGACCAAAAGTCTTGATAACGATATCATTGACGGCACGGAGATGAGGAGCGCCTGACTGCGTCGCCCCGAATGGGGTCTGTGGGACCACGCTAACCTGCGCTCCTGTGTCCACCAGGAATGCGGTCCCTGTGAAAAGAGCCCGAACAAACAAGATGACTGGGAGTGGATGCGCCGGTGACGTCCGTCGCTATTACGCGTCTGCGGTCCGGTTTCCCCGGAGAGGTGAGGAGAAAGAGTAGGGGGTTGTACATCTAGTGGTTTTAGTACCATATCGTTCATGGTACCAGTAGCAGCCTTTACGAGGTTGTGAGTTGCGTCGACGGGGCGACCTGCTGGCACGCCAACGCCGTGCAGAGCGCCTTTGGAAACGGCTAATAGTCATATTGCCTAGATCCCTGCGTAAGGCAGCCACTTCTGCCCATAGGGCCTTGACCTCTGCAAGGTCGGCTGGGTGCGAACTTACATGCCGTTCCGTAGCTGAACTCGTAGGAATGACACTCACCCTGGGATTATTAGAATTGTGCAGAAATAGTTTGAAACGTTCAACCACCTGGTTGGCAATTTCGGCAGCCTGTGATAGCGGTTGTGAGCGGGCTACGGACAAAATAGTCTGGGGGTGTCTTCGGCAGCTTTTGCATCCATAGCTCTCGTAATAGTGACTCATCCATGTGAGAGCCACCGAGAAGTTGTTGCATTTTACGTAGCAACGTAGAGGGGCGTTCGTCGCCCAGCTGTAATCCTCTGAAGAGCTGCTGTAAGCGCGTCTTCTCTGATGGGCTTATCCGCTTGATCACGGCCTCTTTAAGGGTGCCAGCGATGTTTCTCGGTTTGAATATGGAGGATGTCATGCAGCTGCATGGTGACTTTCTTTGGAAGCCTGGACACTAACTGACTGAACTTCGCTTGGTCAGACGAAATTCGGTTGTTGACAAACTCGACTTCAAGGTAGACAAACCACAGTAGAGGATCCATCTCCAAGAATGGATGAACTGTTAGGGTAAGTGCGTCTACAGTATACGAATCTAAGGGCTTAATATCTTCCCCAGACATGGTAAACGCTCGTTAGCTTGTAATATGCGAAAACGAGTGATATAGAATAGGTGAATAAATATGAAAATTCGGTCAGATCTACTATATGACAAAAAATTAAATACGTTCAATAAAAATAACAAAACGCCGTGTAAAAAAAATTAACACCTAGGAACTGACTTACCAAATGGCGTGAGACGAGAAAACGATGTAAAATATGCCGAATTATTGAATAAAAGTTTCGAACCAAGTTTCAGCGAAAACGCTATTTTCTGACTCACCAGTTTGTGGGATCTCTCCCACAAAGTCTCATTCCAAATTTGATGAATTACTCGATTGCAATGATTCAGAACACAACAAACAGCGCAACACTGTATATATTGCCGCGACCAAGAAGCAAGAAAATGTACAGCCAACTAACGTCCTGTGTGTAGCGCGCGGGATGGAAAAGTGTAGAATTTCTACGCTAGCGGAAATAGGGTATACAACTGGGCTAAACAAACATGCCTTATCAAGAAGTGTCAAATTGTACAACCAAAAACCAACAAAAATCAAGTTGTTTTAGGAGGTCGCTACAACGATCGTTACAGCTTTCGAATTGCGGTCTTTAGTGGGGCATTTTGCTTTTCTAGAGAACTCGCTCAGAGTTTGATATCCTTCAATAGAGGGCGTACTGCTTTCTTTTTCAGAAGAATAGAAGTTGCTTGCCCCTATGTCACAAATTCAGTGGTAATTTTTGCGAACTGATGGTGAGACCTGATTATCTGAAGTTTGCAGTCGGTTTGTGAGACTCAGTCGATGAGAGCAAATTACTGAAAGTGTGATTGGTCTTGTGCAGTGAAGCAATGAGGGTCAGATCGTAAGTACCGGTGAATGCTATAAATACACATGATTAATAGACTATGATGACATGACTCATGATTTATGTGCTCGGACAACGACGTGTGTATTCAGAACACAGATGTCTAAGTTGTCGCTTTACTCATGATTGCAATACAACTGCTGAAACAGAACAATGGAATAAGTGTGACGTTGTGTGTGCCGTGGTCCTTACAACAAGATCCACTGTGGCTTAGTTCTTTGGGTTTTTCGTTGGTTTGCTATTTTTTTCTACTTGATCACCGTCCAAACTTCTAGCTGTGATCGTCTCCACTTTTTCAGTCTTTCAAACAGCGTTCATTTACTGTCAACGTCTTAAGTTACCACTTACTATTGTTTCGATTATCAAAATACGTGCATTCGACTACCTTTGATGATTGAATGTATACACCGGTTTTTGTTCCAATCTGTGTAAACCAAACAATATCTGATTATATAGTATAACTAAGCCGGCGTATGATCTCGACAGGACGTGGTACGTGACAGCTTGGTGTACAGCTAGAGTGAGACTGATAATCTCTCGGCCAATTGGATAAAGTTCCAGTCGTCACTGTGTTTTTATGAGATGCTAGCAGATTTTACGCACTAATCTGGGATGCGTTTGTGTGTGTTCACATTGCGAAATTGATTGTAGATGTTGGAAAGACTTGGCGTTGAACCGGACGGCCTGGAGGAATACGATCCGGACGGGCGTGTGCGAGTTCAACGAACAGTTATTGCGCGGGCGTGAAGGGTGGCGCGCGGTACCCAAGGGAACCGTCGGTGACATGATGTTGCGATGTGTGCGGTCGCAAATGCGCTGGCCGTTTGGGATTAGTGGGTAAATAGTGTACTCATAGTGCACCGTCGACAAAAAGGCGACGAGTACGTTAGGCTCAGGTAGGTCATATCAGTATATCCATTCTATTTCTGCCAATGATTGCATCGACCAAGACCATGATCGTTTGGCAACTAATTCGCTCCTCTTTTCAGAAACTTGTGTCTGCGGCCTTCTACCCATTCCTTTCTTGAGCTTTGTTGGTGTCTTGTATGATGAATGGCTCGCCTGTTCTTTTTGTAGTCCAATTTGAATTTTGTCCTTCATTTTTATCCTCTCTGGAATACAGTAGCATACACTCGTATACTGAAAGGCTTCTTACGTTACATTTTACATATCTTTCTCGTCAGCTTCGATCTTGTCGTTGTAGTCTCTCTGTTTGTTTCCCAAGAGATAAGGGCTTCTTTTTCCTGTTAGCCATCCAATTGGCTAACATTGGCGGTTAGACACAAAGGTCTCACTCACGCACCTACTAGTCTTATTCTTTCGGGTTTACATCGGATATGTGATGTGTAAGTGGAACCGCCAGTGGTGCAGCGCAAGCCACTTAGGGTGATGGTTTAAAGTGCAGGTGTCTCTTGGCTTTGGCCATTATGACAGGCTAATCCGTTTCGGATGTCACCAACCGTGTGTGCATATCTACCTAGAGATTCAGAGCACTATTCCCTTGTATGGTCTCTGCGGACTTTATCAAGTCGCTTATTTCTGTAAACCGTGAAATGGTGTAGACGGTTCTGGGTAAGTTCGAACAGGTTCGATAATTAGATTGCAACGTTACACACGAGTATAATGATAAAGGTGCATTAATGTGGATCGATAGCAGGTGATTTCGAAACTGTCCCTGGTCTTGGATCCAACCTCCTTTACCTTGTAGTTGACTTCATTTTTATGAGCTTTTCTCAGAACTCAGAGGACAGTATTCAAATAGAATACCTCACGGATAGTCGTCTGCTGAATCTCCGACGCTTTGATGCTCCCCGCATGCTGTGTAATTCGACAGTTGGGATTCTGTTGTTCGCAGGTAAATGTGCGACATTTGCTGACGGTGAAGAAGGACTGTAGCGAATGACTACGGTTTTCTGGCTCGTGATATCCGAATTTAGTTTGGACAGTAACATAAGTAAGACATTTTCTTTCTTTCATTCTTTTCTGGGCAGAGGTGCTGCATCCACATCTGGAATCCGCATCAATGAGGACAATATGAATTGCTGTACAGATTTCTACTATTCGGGTAAAAATTTGTTGAGAGATCTGCCCGTGGACTACGAGCTGCGAGTTTGTATGGTGAAGGCTAGTGCTGCTTTCGGACGTCTTGAAAGACGTGTTTGGAAGAACCGTAACCTGAGGATGAAAACAAACTGCTTGTACATCGCTCACTGTTACTGTTTATGCTATTGTACGACAGTGGGACTTGGGCATTGTATCAACGGAATGTACAGCACCTGAGCCGCTTCCTAGCCGTAATGCATCCTGGGTATTCAGTGGTTTCACATGGTTCCGAACACTAAGGTATTTCAGCGAACAGAGAAGGATTCGATTGATGCTATACTGATGCTTAATCAGCTTCGTTACCCAGGCCATATCCATATGATAGCTGACGAACGGATTCCAATGTAAACGTTGTACAGAACGCTCAAAACGGGTAAGCAAAATCCTGATGATCAGAACATGCAGTCAAGGATGTTACCTGGGTATTTTTCTCGTTGTAGTATGAACCTTAGGTCGTTAGAAGACATGCCCCTAAACTGGACCGCCTGGGTGAGTGAGATTCGGACGAACGTCTGAAAATACACTGATTGACAGCTGCATGTTTTTGAATCCAAGCAAGCCATACTTAGAAGAATTTTAGGTGCCATAGATCATATTGATGTGACCACGTGGTGCTGACTTTCTTGGATTGCTGATGAATAGTAGATAATTTTAGTTTTCATATTAATCGAACACCGTCCACAATTGATCATAACTGTTGCATTCCCATAGACTTTGCAATCGGCCCCTTTCGAAAAGAAACACTAGACTCGAGTTTCGCTCTTGTTAAGGCTTGTCGATGGTGCATATCCTTGCCTTGATCATGACCGGAGTTATAACCTCGGTCGTGGCAAGGATGTGCACTGCTGACGAGCTCTAATAAGAGCGAAACTCGAGTCTAGTGCTTCTTTTCTTTGATTGGTAGGACACTCACGTGCTTGCTGTACGCCGTCAATGAAGTTGCACATGGTCTAACTTAATTATGTACCTTTCTCTTTATTTTCATTCCAATCAACCAGTGAGACCTGTGTCTGGTAGATCACCTGCTGTCCGTTTCAGAAGTCTGTATCGTAGTGGTCTGGTACCTTTTCTTTTCTCCAGCTTTTCTGGTGCGTTGTATTCTGAAGGTTTTGTTCGGTTTCTCATTCCGAATGTAGATTTCCCTTTGTTTTCCCAATACTATATATATATATATATATATATATATATGGCGAAATTCTTGCTCTCTTTTCGGTATATTTCTTTCTGACTGATAAATTACAATGTTTTATTTCTGAGAGATAAAGGTTTCATTTTCAGAGCCTATCATCCTGCCAACTAGTATTGACCGGCTGGACACAGACCTCAGTAACGCGCCTCCTAGCTTTATTTCTTCGAGTTTACATTGATTTTGTGGTGTGTGAGCGGTAAAACAAATGGTACGAAGCAGGTCACTTATGACGTTTATGTTCAGCAGTCCTTTGACCCAGATCACAGTGACAGAATAATCCGGAAGCGTATGTTTCCAACCATGTTAACGTTCAACCACCGGTTTACAATTGGTACTTGTTCCGTGAGCCAGAAGGGGGCGAATTTATCATCTAGGTTGAATTCAATAGACAAACCTAACTTTTTACGGAGCAAGCAAACACTTTTGACTGCATAAATGCCAATAGACTGTTTACAGTATAGAAAGAAAAGTCCCAGATAGTGTGTTTTATTTAACTTGTAAAATCGCACAACGTTGTCTGGAACCATTAAGACCCAAGTGTGAATCTTTTAAAAGTGACACGGACGTTTGCGAGCAGTGCGTAAACGGATCACATAGTGATCGTGAATTAATCAACGGACGATGCTAAGCGTTTGGTTGTCGTCCTCAAACGTGACGCTTTTATGGTCTGGTCACATTTGTGGGCAGCTGCATATGTTCGCCGTTGAACTGTACAGCACGAGCGTACAATAACGGACCAATCAAACTATTCCAATCGATTGACCATTAACCTAATGTCTGTTAAGAGTCCGATCGATCTGTCGGTCTCGCTTTTGTAAACATTTGTCGGCCAGAAGAAGCATATATCCGCTTACACGTTTTTATTCCTGTTTTGACTGCCGCATATTTCTGCACTGACAAATTGGAGATCAGGTGGTTTGCGTGCAATGATGCGGGTAACAGTCTTTTATCGAAACGCTGAGGTTAGAGAAATTTAAACTTATTGATGAGTAGTAGGGGATTTTGATTTTCATATAGATTGAAGATCACCCACAACTGATCGCAGCTGTCGCAGTCCCATATACTTTCCAGTTGGCCGCTTTCGAAAAGAAACACTAGACTCGAGTTTCGCTCTCATTAGAGCTCATCAGTAGTGCATATTTACAGTGCATGTTTACAGAAAGACCTGACTGTAATCAGGATACGTTGCTGAACTGATGCGGACGCACCGTCAAAGTTTTATTCATCAGGGTAGTTCCGAGTTTCTGAGTTTATAGTAAACTTCTGATTATTTATCAAAAGAAGAATTATTGGGTAATAATTCTCACCATCTATCTACCGGGATGCAAAATATGCCGCATTCGGGATCGCGAACTTTTTATCTTGAGATATTGTGGTACAAGTTTGGTCAATAAAACGAGAACCTGATCCTCCAATTCGCGTGTAAATTTGCCCACTGTGCACCTCCGTTTGCGCACCGGCATTCCAGTCCATAACGTAGTGAAGTTTTCATTTAAACGTCATGTGCACTTTTTGTCCAGTTGTGCCCATTTAACTAGGGTCTTGTTACGGATTTTCTCTCGTCATTTAATGCCCATTGGACCAGTTTCATTCACAGGCTACCCATTTGATCGATCGTGTTATCCATGATCCATTGTGGACTTTGAGCATACCCTACGATCAGCCTGAAGAGTTCCATCCCCTCTCCTATCCGTTCATCTGTCATAACACCACGTTCTCGTGTCTTGACGGGCTAATGTGCGCCAATGTTAATACTTTGAATGCGTTTTACTGCGATCTGGTCTTCGTGACCATTTGGACATTTTAAATTTCAGCGAATTCGCAGATTTTTGTGAAACCAGATCAAGTCAATAATACGTTGTGTTTCCCTGTACTTAACTCGGTTGCTAACATTTGAATTGAGATTCGGTCAGCTGGAATCCCTTTGACTGTCTGTGAACAATGATATTTGTATTAGTAATAACACTTAGGTGTAAGTGAAGCAAACCAGAGCCCGTGATACAACTTACATGCCTATACATTAACTTGTTAGCAAGGCCAAACTTTGATCGATGGGTCTTGGGCTCATAGCAACGTTGTACTGATTGTTGGATTGGGTGCGGAGCGCTGTACTAATCAAGCCGAATTTCAGTCGTACAGTCGGGTGCCTCAGTTATGTTGATTGATTCGGCCCTCTTGGTTTGGTCAGTGTGACAGTATTGTCTAGCTTTCACGTCTCATCTGATCTGTCGCATGGTGACAAACCTGAGGAGCCTGTTTTTTGAACGGACATGCCCCAGGCGGATAGTGTTCTCAAGCGCTTATACTTTAAAACATTTTTGAGGGAGGCAATCTGATGTTGGATAGACACGGTTCACTTATTGGGTATCGAATGTTTGAGATCAAATCAATATTTCTGGTTCCTTCTTTTTGTTCATAGATGTGCACTAAGTGCATTTTCCGTTAATGGAACAGAAAGACCCGCATCTACCATAGCGTAACAAGTCAGATACCATTTGAATGCTGTCGACACTGTTGGCCTAATCGAAAACGTGGACCTGCGATTTGTAGGTTGCACAACTGAGTACCAGTAACATCTAAACCACGCCCACCTGCAATTCGGTGTTCTTTGCGTTGGTAACCACCTTGATATCTACTGGAATTTTGACGGTTTTGATCTTATATAGTATGGAATCATGTGCTTTATTCCAACCAGGTACTTCTCATTCTTGAGACTGAACTATCAAGATAGTGTTCTGAGCACAGTGTAACGATCGTTGCTGTGTATTCGCAGATATGCTTCGCAAATCCTACGGTACTCCGACGTTGTATATCTACACACAACTTGCGTACTGTTCTTGTTGACCAGCTGGGTCTTGGAATGCTGTCTGATCTCGTTTGAGAATGTTTTTAAGTATCTTCCAGGTCCGCTAGACCTGGATATTCTGGAATATCGAATAATAGTGACGTGATCTGTTGAAAGCTCCAACTAGTTGTTTTTCGTGTTCTTCATTCTACGTGTTTATTCTCATGAGCTGCATATCGATCTTAGTAGGCGTGTACCTTCTGTGTACCTTCTGCCAGCTTATCACATGGTTTCAGCTAATTCGGTTTCTTTGCTGCCTTTTAGATTTTGATATGGCAATACCCTCAGCAAGGAGCACTTTCTGAGGGGTACGTTTACTCCATGGCGTCTCTTTACGGAATTCGTATCATATAAGTGATATACCGTGAATGTAATAACTTTACTCTGTCAGAACCCTCAAAACAGGTATACGTTCGCAGCTAGTCTCATAGAACCATCGAAAGTGTTCCCAGTATTCTAGTGTTCCAGACCTTCTGATATGAAGTTTACAACTGAATAATTCTCGCCTGTGATTTGTGATGACGTTTACGAAACCGTTGTGCAGTCAAGGAGGATCACGTTTCGACGGGTTTGGCAAACCGTTTGAACCAGACAATAGAAAACAAGCTTATTTGTATCACACCACCCTGCAATTGCTGTTGTGCAACAGCATGACCACAGGCTGGCTGTGATAATTTCAGTTTGTTTCGATCCAGACAACATTCAGTTGATGATTATTCGGACCTAGGATCTCTAGCCTGACAGAACATCGTTATAGCAACCGTCTTCTTTATGCCGAATACTAGGTCAGAGAGGATAAAATTGGAAAGACATTACTTCAGTTAGTTCACTACTTTGATAACCGCGGAACTTGATCAAGCAAACTAAATATTTCTCTTTCGCACGAAACGGTAATTTACTTGTTTTAACCTATGAACACTTGTGAACACGTTTGCAAGAGATAATCACTAAAGTGTATTTTTAACACGTCCTAACAATTGTTTGGTAGGCAGTACTTGGACCGATTTCCATCAAATTTTTGTTTATCTGAACTACGCGTGAAGATTGTTCACTAAGCGTTTCATTTGGTTCAGTAATTCATTCAGCAGACAATCAGGGTGGGTTTGGTCCAACAACAGTATCGATGAGGACAGAACTGCTTAACTCCAAAAAAAATTTTGTTCATGCGTATGGTAAGTTTGATTCCTCAAGGTAATACCAAATGCGAGAAAAATTCTTGTCTTATAACATTGTGTTCTGTCATTGGACCGTTTCTTTCTCGAAAATAACATTGAAATGCACTTAGTACTCCACGGTTTCATAATCAGAATCCTTCATATGATGATCACTGTGCTCTCCAGTTGGAAGTTGAAATTAGATGACTGTGTATTCGGCGGCAGTGCTATTAAGGATTTGTAAGTAGAAATAGAGCATACACATCAACTGGAATGACCTTGTAGTTAAGATATTTCAAGTGACAAATGTCATACAAGTTACGCAACAAGGTCGAAACAATGTGAAATTGGTGGAACGAGGTGTTGGTGTGAACAGTAAAACAATGTCACAAAGAAATCCTGTCGTTCGCAACCAATCTTTTAAGAGTACTCAAACATACCAGGCAAACCGGACGGATGACACTTACTGGACTTTAAGTCCAAACCACAATAAAGTCCTATTCGCTGTTGTCATGGGAATCTGTCTGGTGTATAAAGTTTTTAACGCTTAGCTTGTGTTTCCTGAAGTCATAGGTAGGTGGATAGTTTGTACTGAGATCTCCAAATTTTGACGAGAGCCCTCCTAGCCCACATTATTCCAAATTCGGTTGAACCTTTCGCGGAGTTTATAACGCAATCAGTGAGGTAATACTGTTTCCGGTATGCACTGTATTCAACAAAACTTGAAGCGGCGATGAATTTTTCCGTGTGTCAGTCATAACCTGGTTGTTAGTCAGTCAACACTACGGACTACATTTTCGCTTTCATGTGTTCAGGTAACGATCTCGGCAAACTCGTGGCACTCTCCTGTGCTTACTCCCCTAATCCCGCTCGGTCTCAGCAACTTGGAGGCGGTGGGGGTTTCGAATTTGTCACCATACAATAAGCAGACGGCGTCGTTACCAGTGCGGTGGCATCTCGAGCTCCGATGTAATCGTATTCCAATATGATCATCCAAACTTCCATTCTCCACCACCATAGTCTCCACGACTGACCTTGCAGTTTGTCTATTGTGATCCTGGTTTACTGGGTCAAAGTAAATCGCAATTGCAGTCTCGTTAACTATTGTATCGTAAAAACAGTCTAGCTAGAAATGTTAGTTGACATCTGGAATTCAGGCGCCTGAAGGATTTCAGTGAACAAATTACTGCTACTTGTGTTCCCTTGGCACTTTCTGCCGCCACACATCTGGCATCCTTCTACATTGGTCTATTCTATTTTACATCAGGATTGATGCATCACAGATGGCATCTTGTTTGGGTAGTACGTTTTAAGTTACTTTCGTCCACATTGTACGTTCATCTTGATTCTGTCTATAAAGTCACAACTCGTTGTTAACTACATAAAATACTGCGTGATGAAATCCGTATCGCAGATCTTATTGCTTTGTTGAATAACTGTTGTATAACTGGTTTATCCTGGCAAAGCGGCTACTAGTTGGATGGGGGAGGGGTGGCAGAATTCTTCATTTGAGGTTTGAATCATATAAGCTGACTGCCATTCCCAGTTCTGGTATCCAGGTAGACTTTATTCAACCAATCCTTTTGGAAAGAAACTTTAGACTTGAAGTTGGCTCTTGTTTAAGCTGGTCATTAACGCATATCCTTGCTGCTACCACCATTTTGCACATCGGTCTGTGTACACTTTGATGACTGTTCCACAGACTTCAGAAAAGGCGTGTGAATATGTCACATGGGAACACTCGGCTGGAACCACTAGTGTAATGCTCAGGTTGTTCTTTCTCTCCAGCATGATATTTCTGTCATGCCTGTTATGCGATCATTAAAGCACTGGTCACTATGGTTGCCTCATGACTATATTGCTGGAAGTACAAATTCCGATAGGTTCGCGGCTAAGTTCTATCGAGAGAACAAAACTGGAGTCCGGCGCCACTTTTTGAATGAGTCTGGCTAAAGAATCTTGGTGAGTGCGAAAGTTGCCTTCAGCTGTGAGCGGTGTTCACCTCATGTCAATCGCTTCATGCAATATTGAAGTCTCATACCTCCCTGTTCTATACACGAAGTGGTTTTTGAGTCTGGTCGCTCTGAGGAAGCACGATAGTCTTGCCGTTGCTAACCCATCAAACTCAGAGTAGATCATTAAAGAATATAAATCCTTTCTTGAGCATTGTTTCTACATCACTGTGGAGGACCTAAAATCCGATCTACACGTATGAAACCTTGGTAGCGAGTGTAGATGATCATTCACCTAGTTTGTCCACAAAGTTCAGTTAGACTGGCACGGTTAGCCCATCGCGTTGGTGAATTGTCTACTCGATCCACGCTTAGCAAGGTCTGAACGTATCTACACTTTGCTCCGTGGCGGTAATGATGAAACTCAATTTCGGCAGGCTATTGCAATATGTTGTGTACAGAAGAATGCGAAATTGAGATAAACCGTGTATTAAATTTTGTCCTCAAAAAATATACGTTTGTGGAAAACAAGCCTCGAGAAGTATAATAGTCACAAAATTCAAGAACGGTAATCAACATCGTTGGTACATGGCCTGTTCACGTCCTGGCCGTTGGGATTGGTAGTTTTTCCTGTGACGGCTTTCGAATTGTCGCTCGGCACCCGGTTCACCGCCCATTTGATTTCACTGAACAGAGATAGTCGGACTGAAATTTGGTCTAATCTTGGGGTATCGATACGCAACTCCAGAGTTGGTACTCTGAATCCCTGTCTTGCTATTCCTATTCAGTGTGTGCAAACGAGGTAGTCTAAATTAGATCCAAATCGCCAAGCATTTGCGTTGCTGACCAGAGCTTTTATCTGCCCGTCCACTAGTCCTACAAATGTCATTATCGATAGGATGATTTTCTGTCATTTGTGTGTTTGCTTTGTCTGTCCGCATCCCGACTGTTGGTACTGTCTTTCATCGATGATCCTCGAATCAATATTCCGCACCGGGTTATCTATTTACCTGGCTTCAGTGTGCAGAGATTACTGTAACATACAACCAGAAGAGCAGACAGGGATTGTGTCCAAGAATGTGTTACAAAACACGCAACAGTAATTTAAATGTAACTGTCTTCCCTGCTTGTCTGACTGCTCGTTGACTCAGGGTCCTCGTGCACAACGTTGACGGAGCGGTCGCTTCAGATTCAATCCATGCGCGCTAACTAGTTTTGGTCACGCGTTACACAACCTCCTTTCGCTGTACACCGTCCCCGGTGCCTCACCTATGCGTAACATTTTCGGAACTTCGACTTCCATCCCGACCTCGAGGATGTCCGATGGTGTTCCACGGACTGTAGTTTGTGTGTATAGCTTTAGCCGGTTGAAGTGAACCACGGTTGGCTGTCTGCCAGTTACTGAGGGTTTTTGAAGATGCCGCATTTTTCGCACGCTTGGCATAACAACCTGACATCTCTCCGCTGATGTGGCCAGTAAAATCGTTATCGTGCGGCCGTCTCCAGTTTATTTATTCTCGCATGACCGAGTTCGAGGTGCAGTTTTGTTAGGACGTCACGTGCCATGGACTGAAGGACCACAATCAGGTCAGTATTGCATTAGCAATATTCCCTGCGCCATCTTGAGCTGTTCCGACAGCGCCCAAAGGCAGTGAGATTCGCATCTTTTTCCTTCCATTTATTTTCTGGTTGGTTTTTCACCATTATTCCGTCACTTTGCTTAGATTTGCGCAGTCTCCAAATCTGTTGTTTGAGCCTGCTCCCAGCGGCCGTACTCTTCGCTCTGTAGGTTGACCAGCGCTACGTGTTGTGTAGTACAAAACGGTCAGTCGCCATGATTCCGCGCGGAACGCATCGATAATGAGTCAGCGTTAGAATGATGTCTGTTGCATCTATGTTCACACACGAAGTCGTATTCGTTTAGAATCTCCTGTCAACCGATGGAAGGACTGATGGTCCATGCGCACGGTAAAACTTTTGCTCAGCAGATATTGCCACAGATGTCGCGCGAAGAATACTAGGTCAAGCATTTCTTTTCTCACTGTACAGTAATTCTTTTCGCATTCATTGAAACTCCGACTACCGTAAGTTATCACCCGTTCCCTTCCGTCTTGTCCTCGTTCCGAAAGAACCGCTCCGATTGCACTGTCGCTGGCATCGGCTTTCGGTGACAAGTCAGGAAAAGCTAGCACTGGCGCGGTACACAGAGCTTTGCGTAGTGATTTAAAAGCATGGTCGCACTTTTCTGTCCACATGAAGTGATTATTTCGTAACACTCTGGTCAGGGGCATGGATATTGTGGCGAAGTGAGTGATGAAGTGGCGGTAATAGGAGTGTTATCTCTTTGAGCAGGAAATGGTATTTTGAGGGCTTTGGTTTTAAACCGACTTCTGCCAGATGGTCCAGCACGAACTCCAAATTGCACATGTGCTCTTGTTCGGACATCACGTGGACTGTGACGTCATCCAGATACACTGGGCATGATCTAGGAATCAAGTCATGCAGTGCTTTCTGCATTAAGTGTTGAAATGTCGTGGGCGCGTTCACTAGTCCAAAGGGTATAATTTCGAACTCATACCGTCCCGATGGTACGGTGAAGGCCGTCTTAGCTCAGTCGTTTTCCTCGACTTCTATCTGCCAATAATCTGATACTAAATCTAATGTGCTTAAATACGTGGCTCCGTCAAGAGCGTCACAGAGGCCGTCGATTCTTGGTAATGAGAATGCTTCTTTCTTTGGTTGAGCTTCCTGTAATCGACGCGTAGTCGCAAATCACTGCCTTTTTACCTGGACTATTAGGGCAGTCCATCGAAAATCTGACGGTCGGATCACGTTCTTCTGTAGCATGTTGTTCACTACCTTACGCATGTCATCCTGAAGGTGTGCAGGTATCCTGCGTTGGGGTAACTTGATTGGTGGCGTATTCGCCGTATTAATTCCATGCCTTAGAATGCTCGTGTGACTTAGCCATGCTTCCTCTCACGCAACCATGTGGTCGATTTTCAATTATTGATTTCAAACATTGGGTATTTCGCGAATTGTCAGAAGCCCCTTTAGACTGGATCATTTCGCTAATTTGGCGATTCATTTCAGAAGGGCCTGTAGTGACATGGAGAGAGAAATCGGTTCCTGGCAGAATTTCGGACATGGGTGTCATATGAGTGATGCCGGACAGGCTCCTCAGCTTGAAGGTTATGCAAGTCGATTGTGTACCTAAGACTACCCAACAAATCTATCCCCACTATAACAGAGAATGGAAGGTTGGGGTTCACCACAAGACTATGCTCTGTATGGCATCCAACTATTAAAACCAGCGCAATGATTCAGCCGTCCGTCGGCGTTTGGTTTCCACTGACTATAAAAATGCGTTGGCAACATGGTTTCCATCTGTAGCCTGAGAGTACTGTGTGTGTGCCGATTACGTTTAGTGATTCTCCGGTGTCCACTAAACCTACAAGTGCTATTCCACATATTATTATCTATACCGTAAGCTCTACTAGTGTTTGGGAACAGTCGACAAGGGAAAGAACGTAAACGCGACCATAGGGCTTATCTGTTCTGAAGTGGTTCCCGGAGGCCTGGTTGATGGGTTCGGAGGCTTGACCATTTACTCTGAATATGTGGTCGCATGGTCTAAGCGAGTTGTTCAACCAGGGTCGCCGTTCCTATCCTCCATACTGCCAAAGGCTGGGTCCGCGATACCAGTCTGAGCTTCTATACATTGGAGGGATGTTCCTCTGGCTAGTCGACCGTGCCTCGGCATAATATTGTGCTGATCGGCTGGCAACCACTTCGACCCTTTTGAGGTTCTCGACCAATCGCACCGCGGCACCTAGGTCGCCGGGTGGGTGAAGTAGGAACTCCTTTTTGTGTTCGTTGGCAGGATTCCCTCCATCATATGTTCGGGAATTTGCTTCTGGAGTTCCTCTGAAAACTGTTTTTCATAATCTCGTTTGGTCAGGCGCAGCAGTTCACGAACAAATGACTGGACGGTTCCCACCGAGCTGTTTACGAGCATGGAACTGTTGTTAATAGACGGTTGTGTGTCGAGGGGGTGTCCAATAGACACCGCAGTTCCGTGAACGTCTCATCTGATATGGGGATGTCCAAGATTTCGACGTTGACGGCAATATTGAGAGACTGTCTGTTCAACAAATTCAGAATCGGGTTGTTATGGTACTCCACTGGGAAGTTCCGACGATAGGTCCGTACATGACCTTCCCAACTGAGATAGTGACCCCCATAGTGAACTTATCGGGATGTAGGATCGATACTTGTAGCCCCGCCGTTGTGAGTTTCGGCGATAACCTGTTTAGAGTGTTCGTCGGTGTCTACGTAAGGTGACTTGCGTGTAATTTGCTTTGACTTAGGTTGTTTGGTAGTGTTTTCGTTTTGTGATTCCGGCGAATTTTAACACACAGAAACATATTAAACATGCTACCGTAGTGTACAGAATATTATTGTCCTTACAGGTTGTAAACCACTAGCGTTTGCATGCACGTTTCGCGTTAATCATTTCACATGACCCATCTCTAACCAGGGCTCCCAATATTAGTTTTACTCTTGTTGGAATTAATCTGGATTCGATCTCCGATTCACGTTTTGATGAAGTAACGTTGTTGATCATGATGTCACTAGTCTCAATTGTAAACCTCCAGCGACACGTCCAGGCGAGTAATAATGAGGTTGTCTGATCGTATCAATAAGGGTGTGTCTTGTTGATTTCATCCGGCTCAGAAGTTCTCATTGCTTTGTCATCGATCGAGCTTAAACTCTGTTTCCTTTTCAGAGATAGGCATGCATTAACGATTAGCTTTATGAAAGTTAGACTACCAACTGTTATTTCTTTCCAAGAGAAGTTGGTCAACAGGTTAATCTAAATGCGACTATTACGGCCAAATTTGATTGCTGTTAAACATCGAGTGGTCAAAATTCCGTGAATATTCCGTTTGGCGGACTTACTCTCTCTGAGAAATCAATTCAGATGTCTATCTTTTATGAATTGCGACCTTCTGACAAGGCCAACTGCCCATCAATCAGATCCATGGCTTATATGCATCATGTTCTTGATCGTTGACCAGTCGGATTATGTCCATCTGGCCAACTGATCACGATTAATCGGCTTCACAAGACGAGCTTCTGCTGTAATTTAGTTCATGGCTTACCTCCATGAACTGTGTGGGTCTGTTTGCCAGGTTGACCGATATTGTCTGTTCCAAATAATCACATTGTCCGTGAACCTAACTGATCGATAAGCACGTAACCAACCAAGTGCGTCAGATTTAGTGTAGATACTCGACCAAACACACGGCTAACGTGATGTTCATGGTGTGGCATTCATGTAACCTTCTTACGTGCATGTAGACGCGCGAGTAACAGAAACTAGTAACTTCAATGCTTTGTCCGCCTATGAAGTCTAACAGACACCTGTACGCAGCAGCCTGGTTAGTTGTATCCAACTCGACACCCTCATAGAAAACAATTAGCATTTCGTCAATCCGTGTTTGACAATCTGTTATTCCATTTCGGTTGTTTTTTTGTTGCTGTTTTTCCAAATTGTTCAGAATATTTGAACGGGGACAGTTTCGAGCCATCTGAAGTTAAACTTCTGCTTTACTGACTAAGATTTTGTCCAGTTACGAATTGAAAGTACGCATTCTTCATATCGTCTTTCTTATTATGCCAAATTAGTGAGAGGGTTCGTAGAAATATGTCACCCAACCAATTGTCGTCCGTGTTTGGAAACTTTGATTGCTGAAGTCTGCAAAGAGACACTCCGGTATCGCACTTGACGGTGATAAATGCGACCCCTTAAATAAATAGAGTATATATAAATTGTGTTATACCCGTCGAGAGGAGGAACAAGAGTTCGTCAATAATTGTTTATCGAGAACACATAACAGTACTACAACAGGTTTACTGTGTTTGACTACTATTTTATCCACCAGTTAGCCCACATTGAGTGGACTGATCGCGTGAGCACTATGGTCGTTCGCCGGCGTGTATTCCAAACATTCCGGAATCGCGATCAATTGGTCAACTAATTGCATTGCACAGCTTGTGATGGTTGGGTCACGTACTCTGCGTGTTAGTTGGGCGATTGCCATACCGGACGTTGCATAGTTAGACCATCAACAGTTGAGTGAAACCGCGCAGTGGTCAAGCGATAACTTGGTCACGAAATGTGAAGACCCCGAATGCTTCATTGAGCAAGGTGGGTAGGTGTCGTCTGTCCGCCTAGCGTCCTTATGATTATTCAATTCGCTGGTTAGAAAAAGTTTCCGAAACGGTCGTGTACCGTAATCAACGGTTTATTTACACTAATGCCGTTTCTAGTTCCTCCGCCTAGTCATCATTATTATTGCTACTACTAGTATTATTTAACTTTTCAGCAGCATGTCTCCTTCTAGAACATTCCACGACGCTACTGAGATAGGCAACGACCCGAGCCACAGTGTCTTTTGGTCAGGTTGGTGGCTGTTATGATAATGAGGATGGGTAAAATAGTAAGAAAAAGTTGAGAAGCTGTTGGAAGCATTACGTTATCGTACAATCACGTGATTTGTCTTCATTTGGGGTCTGTTCTTAGGTGACTGCGCAGACCGCTAACAGACGCGCGTTCATTGGGCTCCGGTTGCAAATTACGGTACACATTGCACACAATTGCATATTCTTGTTACTTGGATCCCTCGTGTAATGCGGTAGACTTTTAGCTGCGATGAATTAACTGGAGATCACCGTGTGTTGGTGTGTGCGCAAGTCACCTGTGCGATGAAGACAATTCGGGATGTACGGTAGTAGGAATGAAATGGAAGCCGTCCTACCAACATTCGGATTTCGTTTGATAATTTACGAGTTGCCGACATTTCAGTTTCGAATATTTGAGTGATTCAAGCTTTTATTGGTAAATATAAAAATGGTTCCAGTCTGCCTTCGTTTTTTATCTTTAATGCAGACCTGCTGTATTTTCTTGATCGTATGATAGTCAAGCGTCACTATCATTCACTTAGTACTTGTTATCGAGTATGATGATCGATGCATGCATAAGCATATTCACAAATTATATAAAGTTTAACCGCAATCCTATGATGGTGTTTCAGTAAGACTATTACACAAGCGGTCCATCGAGGATAGTACAATATTTTCATTATGAATGTCCGATCAAAGGTCTCACTGGTTTTAGCGTGTTGGTTTGTGGATGTCTAGTCCCGGTTACTTCGTTATCAGGTTAATTCACGTCAAATAAAGGTGTCACTTTTCAAGACTTCTGAACTAGACTTTTTTCTATGAAGACCCTAGCCATCCGGGTAGGACAATAGTTGGCAAAAAGCGCTTGTATGTTTATTTGTACCACACACTGAGAAACTGAACTAAACGATGAAGCATGGTAGTTTTGTGGGTTGGTCGTCGATCCAAACTAGCAGGACAGTTTGTCTCTTTTTAACGCACTGAATATGATAAGTTGACGAAATGAGATAGGAGAAATGCGAACTATCGCATAATACAACTGAACAGAACCTATTTTAAGCACGTGGTTTTTCAAGTTTAAGGAGTGGTTACAACTGTTCAAAAATACGTTTCTTTCTGGATTATCCAAAAAAGCTTGGTCAACAAAGTCAGCGTATCAACTAGATCAACTTATGCAAATGTACCAGGGAATTACCACGTAATTGATTGTGAACGAACAGAGGAAATTGACAGCATTAGGGTGAAGGGACCTGAAATATAGTCACGCGTTTTCCGAAAATGACGTGTTGATATATAGTTGAACTACTTTCAGTTACTCCAGTTTGTCCGTTAGTCACCTGGTGCGAACATAATGAGTTTCATGAGACTCACAATGTTAAGTAACCATGAAACTTAATAGTAAAGTGTGTAGAACGAATTATTGTCACAAAGTTAATGTTTTTATTGGTTCTTCATTGGAACTTACATTGAAATCGGTCACATATGAACAGTAGTCGTTCGTTATTTGTTCCTTTAAACTTCCTCAGCAGTTTCTTTACTGTAAGCAGTCGACCCTGGTTAACAATGAGGAGGTGATGGGCAGGTGTTCTCAAACATACCGAAGAAAATAAACCCAAGGTTCGTTAATAAATGTCAAACTGATAGTCTAGAAACCTATCTCAGAGGTTATGATCATTAGAGTTGCAGGTGTATGCTATTTTTATCAGGTGTTCTATTTCTGTTTCTTTGTGGTTTTGTGAACAACCGGCTGTGCTGTTATTCGCATATTTCCTCGCAAAAGTCTATCAGTAATAAATCAGACGCCCGGTACTAACAATGGTTTAATTGTTTTTTCCAGTCACGAGCAGAACCTCCTAAAGTGATATTCAGAACGACCAGTTTAGGTGTAACAATTTCTCTGCATCGGTTAAGATGACTCGGTTCTGTGTTATGCATGTCTACACAGCGTTTGCCATAAGGCATCTCGTTTTGGATGTAGGTGAAGATAAGCAGCGCAACAGACAGCTCACAATTTGATATACACGGATGAAAAAGATCTCACTGTTGGCTGAAGACAGCGTCGGGGCCGCAAACCGTATTCGGTGATTGGAATGTTAACAGGATTATTTTCATGACCTTTTTACTCCGTTATTATCTTCATTACTATTGGTATTCACATTTCCTTAAAAAATAAACATATTCGCCTTATTCCCAGACTTGGATGACAATGATACTTACCAGAATAACTAGCGAAATAATCAGGGTATGCGGAACGTTTTTAATGTCCAGCAAAGGAAATATCACTTTAAAATTACGTACAGAACCCATTGATGTGAAAGAAGTGATTTAGGCTAGAATGAAGTACACATGCAGGTTGTCTAACTACAAGGCCATTTGGTGTAGTCTGCAAACTTTTATGTATGGACAATGAACATTGGAAGCTGTTCTCGTGAGAAAAAGTTGCACCTTGACATTTTAACGACGTAACATTTTAAAGTCAATCGATCTTTCGTTATTTAAATTTGGATCAGATCATTTGCCGGTGGCTTCAGTTCTTAACCATATTCATCAAGATACTTTTGAGTGTATATTCACTTGAAATGCGTGGCAGGGCACAACGTTTTTATGGTAATCGATTTAGTGTAACGGGTTAACTCTGATTATTGATTGGGACCATCATAGGTGCACCAAAGAATCAATTACAGGACAATCAATTTCTGGTACTTGCCCGATTGAAAACTAAACCAAAATGTGAATTAGTTCACTCATGTTTTCAGATAGAATCAGACGTTGGAATTTTGACACCAAGATGATTGGGACCAGTAAGCTTTCTCGTGAAATTTCCAACATGACTATCTGAGTAAGCTACTCATATGATTATAAATCGTGCAGTACTCGCCTCAACAACAGGCGTGTCTTGAGCTCAACGTGATTGAGATGTAACGTATAAGACAACCTCACGTCATCAAGACCATCAAAATAAATCCGCGTTCGTGAATACCACTTTGTTTCCAGAGCTGATTATTGTACAGTAAACTTTCTAACAGGATCATATTATCGCCTTCAGCTAGTGTCAGCTGCGAAACACTTTTATAATGATGAAGTCATGCTCATTAAGGCGAACAGTAGTGAGGTGGATAGGCGGTTAAAATATTGTGGAAAATAAGCTTACCGGTGTTACAACTCAGTGTGTAACGGCTTGAGTACGTTCGCTTAATTTTCTCTGCTCTGTCTCATCGGTCTTCAGGGCTGAATGCTTCCGCGCATTCGAGCTTATGTCACTGTGTCGCTGATTCGTTGCATCATGCTACATGCTGTGGTTGAACGTAGTGCACCGGTCTCACGTCCCAGCGGTCATTAGTTAGACGTTGGTTTGCTGTGACATCCACCAGATTGTATTTGCAAAAACAAATGCATCCACAAAAGATCATGACTTGTACGTGAATCGCTTAAGTAACTGAACTCTAACAGAGCTAGGTGACCAAACGGATCACCTCCGGTCATTTTTATACTTACACACTTTTTCTGGGCTTCTATCCGATCTATTTTTGTCTGAACACATTTGCTGGCTGGTGGACCATTACTGATATCACAACAACATCAGAGACAATTTCATCCTCACTTCGACAGTTTGTGTGTAGATTTGTGGAACGAGAAGCTTTTCATAAATGAATCCTACCAATTATGAAGTCGCTGACTGAATTTATGGATTAGCATCGCTTGGCGTATGAGCATTATGTTGCGATAGCTCGTTTCGTCTGCTCCGGTTGATCATGGCTGTTGTGTATTGTGTTATTAAGCTTTGTCGATTGGAGTTAACAGACAGTAACTGTGTCTCCATTTCGAGACGATCGGGCAATCTGATCATTACTCACAAGCGAAAGTGGTTGAGCATTCACATATGATAATTCGGTCGTGCCTAACGTGAGGTCAATGGCGCAGTGGTTAACACGGTTGCCTCATGAACAGCGTGTCCGTGGTTCAAGTCCCGGCAGTGGCAATGATATGCACTACTGACGAGCTCTAATGAGAGCGAAACTCGAGTCTAGTGCTTCTTTTCGAAAGGGACCGACTGGAAAGTCTATGGGAATGCGACAGCTGCGATCAATTGTGAGTGATGTTCAATTTGAAATTAACCAAATCCCCGACTACTCATCAGCAACAACTAATCGTTTTTTTTATTGGCCGACGCTGACCGACATTTGTGTACTCGCAATATCTTGCCAATGGGTATTGATTAACGGCAGTTTGTCGATGTTTGGATAACGTGTATTAGCAAACCAACATGTTTTCGGATGAAGTTATTGACACTGTCCAACCCAATTAGTTTATTATTCCAATTTGTTTTGACTGTTTAGATGGAAAAAATGCTCCCTTTTTAGTGAAAATGGTACTCAACCATCTCATAAGTTTATTTGCTGTAGACTTCTTCAGTCGTTTACTGTTTGATCATTTTCATGGATACATGTCTTTCCCGTTACCTATGAATCATGACAACTTCAATGGTGTAATCTTATTTGATATCTTTGTTTAATGTATATTTCATGTATATCCTTACAGAATCGTTTCTGTTAATGCATACCGATGTTGTTGTTTACTGGTTCTGGAATTCAGGATTATTATTTTCCATTGTCTGTCAACAAATTTTGTCCATACAGTCCAGGTGATCTTGTCTGCTGTCAATACAATTTAACGTATTTGAGTATATTACGACTGTTCTACATTTTCCAAATAACTAGGAGCGTATAAGCACTGTGGATTTCGGTTGACATGAGTTAAACATCGCTCACAGTTTGTTGAAGTTTTCGCACCACCACAGAGTTTTGACTAATCCCTCCGGAAAAAAAACACTATAGCCGAATTGTGCTCCTGTTAGAGCTTATCACGACATGTCTAACATGAGGCTAGTGGCACAGTGATCGAATCGGTTACCTGAGAAAATTCAAATCTCGACCGTAGCAGAAATGATCACCAATGACGAAAGTTAGAAACAACAAATGTCGAGTTTAATGTTTCTTTTCAAAAGGGCTTGGCTCAACTGTCTATGAGGACTATTTCCCAACAACAGTACAGTACACTGCTTCAACTTTAAGACAGAACAAACTCTTTCGCAATTTCTATCATACATATGCTGGTGTTGTGCTGAGCCATCAGCTATACATTGACCGCCCTATCTACCTGCCTTTGAGATAGCCAAGACAACATGAGCGTGCGAACGGTTTCCTGTTCCTGACTTGACTAAAGAATCACAAGACTGACAACCACATGTTTATCAGGGTGGTAGAAGCAGTCTTCACGTATCACGTCGAATCATCCAAACCAATTAGCTGGAAGTACAAAACTGTTAAACGCATGATGCAATTTTGGCTGGGGGTCCACTTGATGGGTGGTGGTCACTCCATCAACTGAGTCAGTGGCTGCCTAGTTTGATCCGGAATGAAAGCTCGCGGATGACTTTTTCCTCCACAATTGAACTGCATGACTGTACAATGAGGTTTCTTCATGTGAGCAGTGTTTCATTGGCAGTTATGTTGTTTACCTGTTTTTTTTTTTGATTTTTCAAGGTATCTTCAATTCCGTATAATCTAATCCCTCGCGTATTGCATTCTATATATATTGTTGCTAGTGCACTGACCAAATAGTTCATCAAGCACTCATCTAACAACGATAGTTTTTCTGGTTCATCCAATTCAAAATCAAAATCCATTGAATTCTCAACCGTTGTTCAAGTCAAAATTCGTTCATTAATTATATCTTCCCACGACTATGGTTAACTAGTTACAAATGTTTATATACCTGCCATCAACCTGAAAGCTTATCTATTATCCAACAAAATTTACGGTCACCTGACGTTGGCACAAGAATCAAGCATAAAACTGGAAATCAATGTTCTTGTTTCTTTGTGTGATGCCAATGTGAATGTGTATACGTTTCACCCTCATCATAACCAAATCTCTTGCCTTGACCTGAGTTGACTTGGTCATCAATAAGAATGACCTTGTAATGCTACACCACGTCGTACGTCTCCCGCTGAGATGATATATCCAATAGACCGGAGTGAACTTCGTGTGTTACTGAATGAGTATCGGATATGGTTTAATAATACTTAACATAATTAACTGTTCAATATGACCGATTGTTCTAACGGCCTAGATTCCAGTTTGTCTCCGAACAGATGTGATAACTATCTTATCGACACTGCACTAATCGAATTGTCTGTTTTTGTGTTTGTATCTCGTCACGATTCATCTTTGATTGTCATGCGCTTGAGCTTGACAGGTGTTCTAAATTGCTGAGTGTGTTGAACAGAAATGCACTCCTCCGTGGGATCGTACTGACACATTAGACTAGGTGTTTCTGATTGACTAATCACTGTGTAAAGAGGTGTATACAACCAACGCACTAGAACATTGTAGTATTAACAAATGACTCATTTGTGAAAGGAATGCAAACATTTGATGTATACTGGAAATCCGGCAGTTTGTGGATTCTCTGATCCCATTATGTAATGGTGACGCAAGAGTCTACGGCGTATTAAAAACGGTAACTCTGGACATGAGAGACGCGGACATACTGAAAAGCTTTACCATCTGAGTGTAAGGTAATGCACCTTTAGCCCTTGCTTTACGTCAAGGATAAGCGTAGAGTTAAAAAGTTACCGATTTCTACAAATGAAATGTATCTCAAATGACCTCAGTCTGTCTAGGAACTGCATCTGAGCTGATGTGAAAGTTAACTATGTAATGGAAACAGTGACCCGAAAGCTTGCAAAGTTTCGTCCTGGAAGTCCCTTAATGGAGCTCAGCTCACTAATGTGCTCGCCTCCTGCGGTTAATACATTCAAGTTTTGTTTCCGTAACTAATGAGGGCTGCTGATCGCTTGGGGAAAATCAACAGAAGGCCGACTTTCTGAATTCAGCTTAGCATTCCGGTCATCAAACAATCAGGGTGGGCTTGGTCCAACAAAGGTACCGTGTTGTTCCCAAATGGATGAGGATGAGACTATTAAAATTAAAAAAAAATGTTTCGTTCATGCTTACGGTAAGTCTGATTCCTCAAGGTAGTATCAAATTCGAGAAAAATTCTTGTCTGATAACACTGTGTTCTATCACTGGACCGTTTCTTTCTCGAAAGTAACATTGAAATGCACTTAGTACTGTATGGTCTCTTAATCAGAATCCCTTAGAAAGGCAAAGATACGGAAGATAAACATTGAAAAACTAGTCGTTCTATTTCGTGTGTATAATATTTTTCGATCATTCACAACGTGGACGGAACTGTTTTGAACCTGACCTACAAGACAATTGCATGACGTATATAGCCACGAGTATCAGGTAATCATCCGTTTGTTTCACGCGGTATGTAGATTCAAAATGACTTAGAGATCTGTTTTTTCTATGGAAGATGGTATGTAACGGGCACTGTTTCTCATTATCACCACTAGTGTTTGTTAGGGTTAGCAACCATGGGATCGGTAAGCTTCATTCATGTTATGGGTATCCACATAGTCATATTTTGGTCTTTGTTCTTAATCGTAACCCATACGAGTTTCACGGTGAATATTAAGTGGAAATTGATCAAGCATAATAAAATTTTTGGTGAATATTAAAACCAGTTTGATGAACACGGAGTTTTATGATTTGGGTCGTTGACTATAATCCTCTGTACCGTTCGATAGTCACCAATCCAACTTGTCCATGGTTATTTGGAGTACAGCCCCCATGTTAAAACTTCACGTCCGTACCTTATGAAAGATACGTATTGAATCGGGTTGGGCTAGCAGAATGCAACAGAACTGGTTTTCACGTCCCGTCGTTCATCCTATCTGGACAGGCTGTTTGAACTGTGTCAAATTCCCATTATTTATGAACAAATTCACGACGATTTAAACTTTACGTCTGGGTTTCATCACAAACCAAACCACCCATTGCGAAATACACTCGTGTTCTGAGCAATTTGCTATCTTATTTGTGGTATGTAGAAACTGCGACATTGGCTGAGACTCTTCATGTGCAGCTAACATTCGTAGGACGTCCGAGTATGTGCAATGTGGAACATCTCAGATGAGTCTTTTGTAATAACATCATCGTCAGTCGATGAACTCGAACGGTGACTTGATGTACCCTTTTTTGGATCCCAGCCCTCAGTTCGCGTAGCTCGATCACTTGGTGGCATGCGCGTAGATTTATGCTGTTCTTCGCTATTCGTTGAGGTGTGTTTATAATATGCTTGCCAGGACGCGGCCAAATTTCCAATTTTATTTTGATTGTTTTTTTTTAAAATAAATTTCCTAACAGTACATTTACTGTCTTCTACCAGTTCACTTTCTATAATCTTTTGTTTAGTAGTCCAATTCAGAATGTAGTGCAAAACTTTTACTTACTCTAACCTGAACATTTTGGGTGAATGCGATTTTTGCTACCCTGAGGCTTATTTGGACTTCGCCGCCTTAATGTACAAACTCTTGAGAATGGATCCTTCGGTTAGTCCACTTCGAAATTGAGCTAGTGGTTGATGTTTAGTTTGAAAACATTCCTGTCTTTAAATTAAAAAAGATTCTATGGATGATCCAGTTCGACATATTCTGTTTTCATCATCATGATCATCGATAGTTTGCCTGATCATTGTAGGTTAACTGCCACTGTCTTGAATGCGAATTAGAGGTTGGTTTGCACTCTTTTGAACCCGGATAGAGTTTGGTCATTTAATTACGGCACACTTCTTGGAAAGTTTCTGAACGATCGATATACCACTTGTGACAAATCGACACCATCAGTGTCGACCGAACTTATATATAATACGTCACGTGACAAGGAGGGAAGGGGCAATTCCAACAGTTAATTTGTAAATGAATGCAGCTGTCCAAGAAATTTAAAATGTGCTGTTGCAACTGATTTTTCAGTTTACCTTTGATTACGTTTCCATTACTGAAGAATCATCGATCACTTCGTGAGCGGTTCTAATAAGATCAGACGAAATGTTTCCCATTTAAATATTCCAGTATACTTCAGGGAGCTGTTAAATGTGAAATCATCAGTAGGTACAAGATGACTATCTGAGACTAAATTTGACAATAAGCCTTGAATGTACGTAGCGCGTTAACTTACATAATCAGAAACTAACCGTTCGCTCGTCAGTCATCCGATCCATCACGTTAAAATCTTCATCACATATCTCGTGTGGTTCACACATGTTCACAAATTATTATGATACCCACGTCTACGACTATCGAACCATTGAACCAAAGTGTGGTATCAAGCACAACCTACCAGAACATTAATTATGGTAAACATTAAGATGACAAGGTTGATTAGTTGAGATCACATACAGTAGATACGTGATAATAATTTCAAAGTAGTAGACCGACGGCGTCAGTCAAAATGATGCACAACTATTGCTCTCACCATCTGCAATAGTGATTGTCGATTTTACCGAACAATTCGCAACTCGGTGATTCAGATGTTTTCAACGATAGGATTCTTCATAGACATGGAGCTTCATGGCTTTTTGTCTAAACTACTTTATCGCATCTGATGAATTGGTTGAATTCATTCTACAACATTTCTATTCTATACTAGAAGAACTTGGGATCTGTGTTTACGAGACGTCGTCATAAATGAGCAAACATGAACAGCGGAACTGGTTGTGTGCAAAACAGTGCAGTTAAAAATGTAGCTATAGTGTTTGCTATAAGTTGGACATCACTCACAATTTACCACATTCCCAAATAATTTCCGGTCAGCCCCTTTCGCAAAGGGGCACTAGACTCGAGTTTCGCTCTTATCAGAGCTCATTAGGATATGTCCTTGTCACAATTGAGATTAGGACTCCGACTTCACGAGGCAACCGTATTGAACACTGCATCTTTAGCATCAACTGCAATGCTCAGTCACATTAGATTGTGAGTAATGCTCAAATTGTCTGACTGCCTTGACTGGAAAGTCTATGGAGACTGAGCAGCTATGGTCAGTTGTTCAAGTGTTTAACTTATATCAGTCAAATATCCTACCACTTGCCTATATTTTTTGTCTATTAGATAGTAGACTGGCGATTGTCTTTCGGTATGTTTTTGTAAGATGGACTACCGTGTTTTCTCATATCAGGTAGCAAGATTCTGTGGCCGGTTTTGATAACACCATATAATCGGTCTAATTAATTGAGACAAAGTCGATCTATCATCTAAGGTAATGTAACCAGTAAAATTGCAGGACGTTTGAGCGTGGTCGTACATCATGCGAAGCAGACCAGCTGACATGGGCGACAAACATGAACAGTAACTGCTTCATTCCCACTTCCTGTTGTCAAGACCGTTGACTGTAGTACACAAGGTAGCTATCGGCCAGAATATTACCAGACCTTCCGAACTGATGTTGAAGAACACCGATCATTAGTTAACTGCCCGGGGAGTCATGTTGAATGTTTTATAGCATGTGTATCTTGTACGCGTGTTAATCACCTTGTAGAGTACATTTGTACATTTATAGGGTATATTTGTGCGTCAAGACACCCTACAATTGAAGCCATTCAGACAAGCCACTTATAAGTTCTTCGGTAACGATTCGTTTAGATAAAATGCGCGTGGCGACGATGTCATCGTAACCATACAAGCTAGCAAGCTTTTGAAGTATTATGGTCTACCAGAAATAATTCGACACGCATCAAACTGTCAACAGACTACCTGTTCGGTTCATTTCATTTTGTGCGAGTGTAAGGAATTAACAAACCATTTCAATCAGGGAGTACTCAAGTATTCCCTTGTTTGTATTTTCAAATTCAAAGATATTGATTGTCTCTCTGAGTATACGAATGCACGCGTTTTATCGCATGTGTGCGTATTTGATTGTGTGTTTGTGTGTACATTTGCAAAACAAAACTCGTTGTCAAAATTCGAATTTCAATCCGGTCGTCAGTCGATCGTCAGCTGGTCTCAACTGAAACAGACTGAATCCACGTAGTAGCCAATTTCTTGATCTCTGCCACCAAATTCTTTCAGTTGCAAGTCCAAAATGGGTAACAACTGTGGTTCCCGAGCTGTGAATTCGAATACACTACTAGCTTTGTTCGAATTTCGTTCCTGTGAAGTGAACAAGTGATAAAAATGTAGACGGGATTTAGTCAGACAATTTTAAGCATAATTTGTGGAGTGGGTTATGCAAAATTACTAAATTTTATCCCAACCAAATAAAGCAAAGGTCGCTTATGCTTCATAGTTTATTAACAACTGGACAGTGAGCGAACATGGTGATAGGCACAAGAGAATCGATAAGTTGAACATTGATCCCTATGATCAGTGTGAACACTTGGACGCACTTTTCTCAACCGAAGGTTGGATAACAGAATTTTGTTTCAAATCACTATCCATATATGGAATTCGTTTTACCTAGGTAATGACCATGGTTTACTGAATCTTTGGCAGAAGCTCTCCTGACAGTGCTGAACACTAGCAGGTTGTTGTAACGTTCTTTCATTTGGCTTTGTGTGTCTCTGTCCTGCATCTCACATCATGTTATAACACTGATGACTGGGTCAAAATGGTTGCAATCAGCCTTGCTGAATTGGTTTACCGGTCCGACCGATAATAATGAAGCTGTGAATACCTGGCCAAAATATCGAGTTAATGGCTCACTTAGAATTCCATCATGATCGATATCCACATAGATACACCGTGTATGCCTTTGATAGTCCTTTAAAGTGTTAGAAGATATCAATGCTAGACGGTTAAAGTAGACCATGAAACATTAGGGATGACATTTGTTGAAGGATTGCATATACGAATGCAGTGCCTGTGTAGGGTGTGTACATAGCCTACTCCATCTCGTAAGGCTGTTCTGAAGGTTCATCGTCTAGAAGAATGGTTTGCAAATCTTCCAAGTCTATTGGCTCTTTAGCTTCCAAGGTGCAACATCATCGTCCCCGTGGCTTCCTAAGCATGACTTTGTTGTCCTCCCTCTGTCCTCCCTCTGTCGCTGGTTCGAATCCAGCCGAAGCCCTGACTTTTCACAGTTGGATCTCATCTAAAATCATTAATCTGCCAAACTACTCATTAGCATTACATGAACACTAAAACATATGAGGGTTTCTGAGTTCCACAAAGCTAAAACACTCCTATTTCGCATCCCTTCTGCCCGACTGTCATTCGTTATACTTCACGTCGGCCTTTGGGGAGGGAGGGGGTAGATAACGTTCACTATAAATAAATAACCCTTCTCGGATCTTCAGAAAGCGGGGATAATAAAATACGGATTTTATTTGACAAAACAATGTTTAGCAGATAATATTGTGGGTTAGTGGACCAGCCCATACAAATCAAGTCGTTGATTACTTGATCAAGGAATAACTTGGATTCACCTATTCAAAACAGCCATGAAATTCCCTACTCATTCCCGGTGGACCAAAAGAATATGTCAACAAAATATCCAGAGAGAACAGGAATTAAGATTCAATGGAAAGTGCTATAAGATTAATTTTTAAATAAAAATCTTAGCAGGTCATTCCGCAATTTGTGTTTGGTTCTGTTTTTTGAAATGTGCGTACAGAGAACTTCGAGTTTTGTTTTTCAACTTTATCCTCTCTGGAATGCACTAGCATGCACTCGTATACTGAAGTGCTTGTTGTATTACACTTCACACATCTTTCTCTCTGGTATAGATCTTGCCATTGCAGTCTCTCTCACTGTTTATTTTCCGAAAGATAAGGATTTCCTTTCCGTGCTAGTCATTCAGTTGTCTAACCAGCATTGGCAGGCTGGACATAAAGGCCACACTCACACACCTACTGGTCTTATTCCTTCGGGTTTACACCGGATACGTGGTGTGTGAGTGGAACCGCAAGTGGTACAGCGCAAGCCACTTGAGGTGATGACTTAAAGCGCAAGCATCCTTGGGCTTCGGTCACTGTGACAGGCTAATCCGTTTCGGATTCTACCAATCACAGAGAAGGTTGAAAGAATTTTCTGATATTTCTGAACAGTGGCTTAATTTGATGCAGACTACCAGATATAGTGATACACAAGACAAACATAGCATTAGCCAGTAGGTCGAAGGAGTGTTCACTAGGTATGGAATGATATCTGACTAATTGCTGTGAATTAACTGGCACTTCAACGTTTCATTCAAGCGTTTTCAGACGAGAAGGAATAGTCTAGGCTTATAGACGACAGTCAACGGAAAATCGATGACAGATTTTAGGTGACACTCCAAAGTAAGAGCAAGAATAACTCACCTTCCCGCTCTCATCAAACTTGTTCTAAGTGTCTAACACTGCCTAGCCTCATTCCTTAACGTCTTTTCACGTTGAATACTAACTGTTGCTGTGTCTGGTTTGTTACGTAATAAGTAAAGAGGGAGAAATATGTGTTTCATGACAAGCCCCTATAACACACCTAACTGATTTCAACTCGACTGGACTTCTAATTTTAATTTCCAGTTATTGATACACGAATGATGCCAGCCTGAGTGGTTTGTAAAATTCGTCTTAGTTTGTAAGTAGATTGGGTCATGTACTGTGTATTGACAGACAGAGAGATAGCGTTTCACCTTGATTGCAGGCTGACTTATTTCGATTGGACTATCTCAGTCTATCGCTAGATGTGAGTCCTATCGATCTATCACAAAACGTTTGTTGATCGGAGAACACTAATGAACGACAAATCGAAAATGGGGAGGTAGGGGGAAGCTGCAGTAGGCTGAACGGTGATCATAATGTGGTCAAGTTGTACAGGTGACAATTTTCGAAATTGGCGTTAGTATATTCATTGACCAACTTTGGAGTGTAGTGAGTTCGGGTGCTTTTGTTGTCTTGACAAAGTTGACTGGTTAATAGATCGCTTCAGCCCTGGTTTTGTCCGGAACTTGATTGGTCAGCTAGATACTAGCGCATTTGTGCGAACGGAAATGTTTTTGGGAACCAGCTATTCCAGTCAAAAAAGTTGATACGATATAAACACCTCAAGGAAGCTGATTCCGAGCACCAACACTACTAATTTTGTTCGAGAAAAAGATTGTAATATCTACAGGTGTCTCTACTCCAGTGACACTTGAATATCAGGTTAGAGAATAACCACACACATGAAGAGCACGTAGTCATGAGCGCCCAATGCGGGAATGTGCGAGTAACCAAGAGGCATGTCGATCGTACCCCATACTACGTGAATAGATGACCGCGGATGCGCTGTGTGTGACTGTCCAAATTCTAAGGTCGACCTCACCTCCCGAGAAATTCTATTCGGTTGCCGTTAAATAAAGTCACCGGCTATGACATTTTTTTGTAAAATACAATCTAATTTTGTCAGTCGTGCTTTTATGTCTTCTTAGTTGTTAATCATCTGAGCACTTTTCTGTTATGCGATTTCCTTTTCCTGGAAAAATAGTGGTTTTTTGCCCACATTGTCTTCTCAGTACTACATACAATTTCGATCCGAAATCCACTTACCATGCACTCATCGCGTACTTTCACGTCCAACACTGTGTTCCCGCTCAGTGCTCTGAGGCGTCTATCCGCGTACGTATTGATCGTATTCTCAGTGAATAGACGTGCCATGATAGCTGCGTTATGATTATTCTGTTTACCATCGAAATACACTGCAGTGTTTCGACAGAGTAGCGTGATTGATTGCTCGGCCTTATGATGTAACAGATGCAGGTAGCGAATCTGGTTGTGGGGAGCGTAGAAAAACTGCAACCAAAGTGGGAAGGGGGAGGGGAGAAAGCCAGAAGAGCAATTTTTGTTGACTTTTGTACACTATCACAGTTGCATAATTACTTAGCACTACTAAAATAGAACATGAGATCTAGATAACTACTTGACTAGTGTGATGGTGGACCAATTTTTTGGGCAAAGTGAATGTGCGGAGCTGCTGTGTAGCTAAACACAATTCGAAATGAGGCTATAAAATACTTACTGGGTTGTCTTCTGCCAACAAATAGTTCACTTTTAATTAAACCTTGTCAAGTTATTTTTTCGCACCCGGGTAATCGTAAGATTTACAAGACTTATACAACATAATATTACTAATGGTTATTGTGACATATTTATATAGATCAAATAAAGGAAACTGTGGAAAGTGTGGGTTTTGACTAGACCGAAATTCACAACAGGAATTGTATTGTACAACAGGAATTGTGTTGTACCAGATAAATGTGACTTCGTGAGTCAGATAGTAGAGCGCATATTGTGTATATGTTTCCTGCAACCTGTCTGCTTTAAGCTGAAGCCCACATGTTCCAAAATTTGTGTTCAATCTAAGTTTACATGTTAAAATGGAGATTACTTGGCTGTATGTTCAAATGGGACTGTTCAGATAATTTACTGAAACCAATAGGAACTTTTTGTTCTGCTTAGTTCTATAATTTTTACATATTAAACATACAGTACGACCTACGAGAAACCCAAACAGTAAGTTTGGACTTGTACTTCGGAATTCAGTGATGTGTGTTTTCGTTATTATAACTGTTTATCCAGTCAAGCTGATGCTTCCAGAATGAGGGGTGTGTGTATCAGAAAAAGGCTTGTCGTCTTCCTGTTCTCCCAATCCAAAACAGACACTGTAAATCTCTGACCATACTATATGACCAACTTCACTAGTCACAATGCAACAGCATTGTCCATCGTCCTGGAATTACTCCCAAGTCCATCTAACTGACATAAAAGTAACCCTGAATCGTTCAGTTCTATCAGTCGCTTAGTAGCACACACATTGTATTTAGCAGTGCAAACAATAAATAACCCATATATGTATATATAATATATATGTGTGTGTACAAAACTTGAATACTCACTTTTGGTCGAGTGAAGTTCTGATGTGCCAGTTGTGTTTTTAAACTCGACAACCACCATTCGTCTTCTCGTTCAGTCTTTTTAAATTGCGTCAGCGGTAGCTATGTAATTTTTAAGAGTGAAAAAACGGACTGTATAAAAAACAGTAATTGTTGAATTATAGTAGAAAACCAAGGAAATTACTGATTAGCCACTAATACAATATGTTACGGACAATGTTTACAAATATTTATAAACAATATAGTCCGGTCTACTGCTGGTTAGGCCGAAACACATTTAAGGTGTACATGAAATTTTTCAGGGGTAAAAACAATTGTGTATACTGATGCGCGTCACCAATCTTAAACAACAATAGTTACAGTCGTTTACCACCCGTTGTAATGACTCAGATTTGATCATAAAACGATTACATTGAGGGAACAGATGTGAAAATCAGGTTCAAAAGGTCTGTCAGTTGTAAAGAACGACCAATTTGTTGTATTCCGTTGATTTAGTGAACAAGATGCACCCTGAGTTCATATGCTATTGGTTTTAAGAGGAACACTTGTTCTGATCAATAACACGAAAGATTTCATCAATGATAGATCACATTGATAGATGAACCCACTTAGTATTAAGGCTTATGGGTATGTAAAACTTACGTTTTGAATATGTTCAGAGTCAATTTAAGTATAATTATTCGGAAGGCTTCAGTTATAGACAATGGATGTTGATCACCGAGCAACAACATAATCATCTGGACCACCTACCCATTGGATTGCAGCCTGGAATGACATGTATACATGGCAAATCGATACATCCAAACAGATTCACAGGCTGTCTCCTGTTGATATTTGCTTATCACTGACCTATAGGTACAATATTTGGACTATACTCATCCTACAAAAATTGTGATGTTTATATCGAAATAATTGATGTACACATTGATTTTAAGGTAACTTTTGGGGTATTGGAACGATATGTGCACCAAAGGTGAACTGTTTTTAGCACATGATGCAACACTGTGTACTTCTAACTTCAAATATTTTCTCTTATACTACCACGGAAGTATCACGAATCTATTAAAAATCAATACTTACCGTTTGTGTGTCTTCAGATGGTTGAATACAAGTCAAGCCGATTCTTCCATGATCTTTGAAACGACATTCTACAGGAAATGCATCCAGTTTTGAGCCCAAATTTGGATCGATCCAATATTGGCCTGATTTTAAGGTCTCCGGTGAGTCGGTGGAACTAAGAATATCTCTGCAATGCCTTGCCGGGTGTTGTCTGGTTCCAATTGGACGATCTAACATGTTCAATGCATTTTCAAGGTACTCGATACGGTCGTACACTCTCCGGAGTACCGCACCAATCGATGGAAGATTACTCGGAGCGATTGTCTCATCTGTTAGAATGATACATATTGATGAATTTGGCATAGTACATGTCCGTGAGTGACATATGCGAACTCTGTTCAGATTTCACTAGGAGAGCACGACTCCAGTTGCCGTCAGTGCTTGATGATTCGAGGATACTTATCGTATTATCCTGTTCTAATGTAGAACTTATGATTCTGATTACAGACACTCACCTCGTGATATTCGTTAGTTTTATATTTGTTAGTATCAACATCAGTAGTATCGGTATTACTGATTGTCAGGTGGTTTTGAGGAACTATGTGACTCCCGACTAATTGGGAGTCCTGATCACGTGATCATAGATTGAACAGGACAACGTATACATTTGTTCTGTAGAGGGCGGGGCTGTCTATGCACTGCGTGCTAGCAACTGAGTGGATGCTCAGACGAGATAATTATGTTATACTGGGCGTGAATTCATTGATATTGCAGACAATACACTTTCCTTCTAAGTGATAGAGTGACAGTATACGTTTTGTTTCTCAAGCGATTGAGCCCACTGATTAACCCTGTAGCGACCCAGTGCCGTGGGCAAAACCGGAGGGCTCAAGCCTAGACATCCACCCGCCCCGTATTTGGGCCGTAGACACTGCGCCTGTAATGTCTGAACCACGCATATATCCTTCCTGCCCACTCTCAAAGCCGCAGACCAACACCATGCACTTCACATGCTAGCACGTGATTCGACACTCTCCGTTACGTGTTTCCCACCACCACTCACTCGACAATCCACGAGTTATTTTCTGTTACCACACACGAGGCACGCGTGCATCCATTGAACCTATCCACGCCCGTTCATCTACATGGACTTGACAACCCTCGCAAACGCGCAACGAAACATTATCAACATCCAATGCCGTATCTCGGATGGTGAACACTTCAGCAGCGCGAGAAGTCAACGAACAAGAGAAGGTGAGCTACACCACAACCCGACAGGTCCACATAGCGTCAATGAGATCCTACCTCTTCAATATTATCGATACACCGTGTACGCCTAGGTATTTATGTCCGTACTTTTATCAACCGGATATATGAGTCTCTCCCCTTTGTCTATTACTAATCATTCCGACGATTGTACCTATTCTTATTATATACCTTAATCATCTTTCTGCTATAAAGTTAGTTAGTGTTAAGCCAACATACTGCTTAACAGACCTAACAAAACCGGGGGTCGAGTAGGTTAGTTCTTCTATTTGAAGTGTACCAACAGAGGAAAATGTTCGAATTCTGAAAGCTGCGGTCAAGTTTACGCAGTTAAATCTATTTTATACATAAAACTACTTTTATCATCTCCGCCAGATTGATATCGTTAGGATACATGGAATAATCATCTGTCCTTGTCTAGATTTGTCGATATCCGAAAGTTGTTCACCCACACTTCTACTGGATCACAGACTTCATATCCAACGGGAATCGATAGGACGGGCAGTAAGTATGGTCTCAGTGGAGTTGGACAACCTGAACTTCACCTACAAATCCATATGGTGTTTCAGTCATGTCCACTGCGAGGTCAGCGAACTGGCAATCAACGCGGTTGACACGAACAATGGAACTGATGTTCAACTCTCTGTCCGAAAAGAGATACATAATCTTGATGAACACGAGTGGTGCAGTTCAAATGAACCAGCCAAAACGTTCATAACTGCAATGTCTACGATTGTCCGTGAGTAGCGTTCAACTTGTGATAATAAATTTTCTCTACTATCTGTCTGATATCATGTGAACCAATAAGAGACAGTCTCATAGGAGTTCGATCGGATCGACCAAAAAATCCCCTCCTCTACAATCAAATTTGAGTACTAATGAATAAAGATTTACTATTCCTTAAAACATCAGAGTTTGATGTCCTAATATTCGTGACGAAGTTTACCACTCTATTAAGTACCCAAGTGCTAATCATTTCTTCTGTCACTAACTTTTCCAGTTCATTGTCGATACCAGTCGTACTAACTGTTACTACCGCTCAGAACCTAAGTGTTAGTCAAGACCGGTAATCACCGGTCTCACGGTATCTAACTTGCAAAGACTTCCTAAACACACGGGGAGTTAATATTTGACCACGGTGACCGAAACTGAATGTCGCGCACTAAATCGATACCAGGTAGTTTTGCACACACATATATACGTTGTGTAATTAAACAAAACACCAATTTGACCATCTAGGTCGGCTCATCAAGATACCCAGATCACCCCTGGCGGTTTTGACAGGTGGTGTTGCATAAGCGTCACTGTTAGGTTCGTGTAGCCCTTACCCTTGCTGAGAACCCTCTTCAACCCGATTGGTTGTTTCCATCGGTAGACGATACATCGATTCAATAGTACGAACACTTGTAGATGTCAAAACAACATTTTCATGTCTTGTTTCATTTGTTTTCCCTACTGTTAACAACAACTCTATGATCTGAACGTGTCCGATCTGTAAAACACCTCTTATTGATCCGGATGTGTACAGACCATTCGATAACTTGTATCCAATAATATTGACTACGTGAGAAGGAAAATTCCACCCGATTACCACATCACGCATTCCTTATATCATTGCTTTAATGGTAAAAGATGAAAGGTGTCGGAACTCACAACTACATAAGGTATAATGATTCGTGTTTGCCTTCCGGGGTGTCGGACTCGTGATCTACCTAGTCTCCTGCTGAAAATATCACTGGAGGTGGTTGGTTATCGGACTCGGTAGTGTAAACTGCTTTCCTATCGAACCACATTGCTAGTAGAATCAATGAAATGATTGAGACTGAAACTCATTATGCGGATGTTTCCCCATTAACGTTCTGTACTCAGCTGCGGGTACGACTCGTATGCCGTATGTATTCATATGGAAAACATACGCTTTGCTCAGTCCGTGACCTGAGTCTTTGGAATACACGTGTGGATCACACCGCCTTTAGTTTTTCTGACTTGCACTATTTTCCCCGAGAACTGCGCGTTTGGGAGGACCGCGTAAGTGTGTGTTTATGTGTGTGTGTCTATCGATCGTGACAACGTCCAATCGGATTACAGCTGGCGCAGACGACTAACGAAGTGGCGGAGTGTGACAACGACCGGCTATGCAAAGCGTATGCCTGTTTTCTCAGGTGAATTTCCGTTTTTCTGACATGACCCAAGCATTTTCATTGGACATTTGTTACTTGTTAAACACCACTGATATGCTTTAAAGTTTGATGAGAACGAACTATCATATTGCTTGTTTTCTAAATCTTTCGAAACACCCATTATGTTCAGAAAACGATATTAGGAAAGTGATTTTTTACCCTTACGAAGTTTTAGTTTCGGGTACTTTTTGGAGCACGTTTGTCATTGACAGAGCAACACTGTCCACAGTGAGTCAGGGAATCAGCTATTCCACCGGCCCCTGCACGTGTACGTTTTAGTGTGCTTATACAGAGCAACTGAAATCATAACGGAAACAACAGCACTTGTTTCGAATAAGAACAGGAGCTACGCTGGTTAGTCTGACCATTACGAATAGATTGACCGCTTCTTTGCTCACACTGTCTCTATGCTGTTTTCGCTTCGATTAGTCTATTCTGACCAAGACTGGTCACATGATTCGGTCAACGTTATTTCCAGATTCGATAATCAGCTGACATTAGCGTGGTTATCAAAGTAGCATGTTGCTTCTTTCAAAACATGTAAATATTTCATTTGTAGCATAGATCTACTTCTTAAACATTCATTGCATAACGGAAGTGTACACTTCCGAACGGCAGATTGAGATGGACGTACAGCAATATAGGACCATATCATTGGATCCCTTGTTGACTTACTGCTCATATATGTCGTTACTTAACTGATTCACTCTTACGATGACTCCTTCCCAAGGACGTTCAGCTGAACGTCCGTTAGGAAAGAATGATACAATTACCAATAAAACGTATGATTAAAGAAGATAGCTACCAGAATGTATGAAGTTACTGCCCCTTGAATGTGTGACGTGGAAATTCCATTCGTATTCTGCACTGTTTTTCAAGTGGCGTTCAATTTCATGAAGTCAAGTTCAAAATAAGATTGTTTTCATCAATATTTTAAACAGCAATTTGATATTCACATTTAACTTGAGCACATACCGGTGGTTCACAAGTCGCTGCCACTGCAACATGTCTATTGTTACAAAATACTGGTTCCGCTTTCGGTTGAACTTCGATGAAGTGTGTTATTTACGGCTTGTATCGTTAGACCACAGGGAGCTTGCTAGAATGACAGACTGAGTAAATCAAACAGTAGAGAAGAAATTTAACTTCACTGTAATCAATTTATTCACCCAGAACTTCTACTGTTCCATTGTGCTGTTTCCGCATACATGCCGTTCTCTCACAAGAAGCGATTGTTATAAAATAAAAATCCGATGACTGTGTGATAAAAATCAGCTGCTTTTTCTTACACACCACTCTGTGAAAAATCATGTACGACGAGAGTGTGAGCAATTGTAGTGACACTCTGGTCACTTCCGCGTCAATCCTATATTTTGGTTTGCGTTATATCTCTGATGATAATGCACTCTTGTAATGATATGAGTTACTAACCGGAGAGGAAAATTTAGAAAAAAATGTTGAACCACTTTAGCACCCAATCTACAAATAAGTTGGGTTTTGTGCTACTTTGCCCCCCACCCTTCCACGCTGGCACGAAACGAAAATCACAGGTTCTGTCAAAATTGTGATAAATGTCTTACGTAACTTGAAAATCGAAACGTAGTAATGTTTAACTTCTATCAAATTGCCACGTGGGTTACACTCGAAATCTACAGCAATATGTGGGTTATGTACTATATTTGAACTAGCTAAAAGAAACCAACTGTCACCTGCATCGATGAGCCTTAAGACAGAGAGAAATAGACTCACAATCGTCAGACAATAAACGACTACACTTACCCGGATCTTTTTTGGATAAAATATTGTCCAAACTTCGTTTGACTCGTGGCTGATCCTCAAAGTGATAGTACCCTTCACTCACATCCAAGATTTTAATTGCACCTGGGGGTCCTGGAACACCAATTTGCCCTTGAGCTCCCTTCGGACCTTGCATCCCTGGTAGACCTGACAGTGAATATATACAGTACAGTAAAACTAAGTGTTATGTGTAGATAGGGAATAGCAAATATACAGTACGGACAAACCATTGTACGATATTAAGATTTTTAGCGGAACCAGCTACCGGTCTACGCAACGTATGCAACATCAACAAGAAAATAGCCTCTGTGGTTTCTTTGCTCGAACTGACCTGATCCTCAGTCATGAGATCAGTCGGCTCACCATATCCTACCATACATTAGAAGACAAGCTGGTCACTAATTCTAAAATCAATGCAAACACAATTGAGTACAAATTTTACAATTGACATTTCTATCATTTGAGTACATAATTCACAACCAAATAAGACTCTGTTGTAGTAGACTGTCCTCTCATGTAGGATGACCGTAAGTTTTCTTCCGAAACTTACTATTCCGCCCTTGTTCCCTCACAACTTGCTCATTCATTCCACTTTCTCGCTGATATGAACAACTCTGTGTTCTGCAGCTTTCTAAACCTGGCAACGTTATTGCTGTCACATTCATGGTTACTGATTGTAACACAAGCAAGCGTATTACTGCATTAAATACCTAAGCTTTTGGATTGCAGCACAGAACCAGTATTAAAGTGAGTGGTAGAAATTCATTTTTTACCCGTCAGAATCCTCTTTGGTCGAAAGATCGAAGGTCGATATTGTCTAAAGTCAGTGAAAACGCACAGTAATGCTTATGGAAAAATGTCACACAGTTATGGAAGTTACATATTAGAGGAAACGTTTAATGCTCTTGGTACCACTAGAAAACACAAGCGTAGGACTAAACACACATCACAGGTACGATGTTTCAAGACAGGAATGAAATGCTATATGTATTGGCAGACGGAGCACTAGGCTAAGACCTCTATCCACCTAAGTGATAGCCCCTGTACGTAATGGTTACATGGCTCAATAGTTACGTTCACATGTCTATGTGGATTTGAGGTATCACTAGGTGGTAGCCATATTCTGCAACACTCAAGAGATCGAAGGTATGTCACCTAATTAGACGACCCAGTTATTAATAACCATGCCTCGACAAGTGACGAACGGTCATGACTAGGCTCAGTCGAATTGCGAGGCATTATGACGAAACTCCAGTTGATCTATTGGCGTAGAATGTCGTTATTTTCTCGCTGATATCGCGACTCGGTATAGGTGTGGGAGTTCAAATTCTGAGCCATAATCACTGCCCAGTAAAATTGTCACGGTAGTAGGTGTGCGTGGTAGACTCAGCCAAAATATGTTTTTGTCCAGTGTGTCAGCCATGATTGTATAATACTGATTTTATCCTCAGGATTTTGGTATTTCCACAGTAGCCGAGTTCTTCTAGTGTATACGTAAACAAAAAATGCCATACTGAGCGAATACAGTGAAACGATACTTATATACTATTTTGACACTGTAAACCTGCATGAACCACATATGATTGACACTGAAGATTTGCATAACATCCATAACCAAACAGGTGTACGCTACTGCACCGCGAGTCAAGTCGAGTTGGCCACGTACAACGCTGGTTAACCACACTGATGTTAGGGGGACGCGTTTTTACGTAACTAAAATTAGCAAACAGACCTGTCTTGTTACAACTACCTTGTGGTTGACAAGGAGTTTGTTTTGCAGTACTACAAAACGATGTAGAATGCTCTTATTCCTATGGGGAGATGACTATGGCAACAAGAAAGGTAGTGAGGATAGGGAAGGTTAATTTTTTTTATTTTGTTTAAACCTCTTGTAATTTTGAGCGAAAATACGACTGAACAAAGGTATCATCGGTTGTTTGAATCAATAAGTTAAAGTTACCTGGTGGGCCTGGATATCCCATTGGTCCCTCTGGACCCTCTGGACCAGTCGGTCCAGGTGGCCCAGCATCTCCCGCGGGCCCTGTTGGACCCATATCTCCTTTGGGGCCGACTGGACCTCGTTCGCCTTCCAATCCAGGTACGCCTTTCTCGCCTTTTCGACCCGGGGGTCCAGGTGGTCCAACAGGACCCTCAGCGCCTTTCATTCCCTTCGGGCCAGGCTTGCCTCGATCGCCAGGGTCACCTTGAGCTCCCTAATGGGAACAGTCGGAAAGTCAGCAGGGAACTAGTCATTGAAATTACTAGAGAGCGTACGGCACGTGGAAGCCTATTACTAAAAAAACAGCAAAAACCTGTGGATATAACAGAAGGAAATAGTGTTATTCCACTTCTTTACGTAGTGATGTAAATTATGGCTTGAATGAAGTGGTCCCATGTGTAGGTAAAAACATGTGAGATACGCTGGAGAAATAGAAATGAAACGATACACTTCAGAAAAGATAGGAGATGCATTAGACCAGAATGAATTACCTCAAGAAATTTGTCACAAGCAACACAATACGTGGAAAAAAAATTGTCATGAGACATTCCTACCTTCGAGAACGCTTCTTTACTTGCTCTTGTTAAGAATGAAATCATATGGAATAATTACAAAGGAGAAATAGAACCAGCATGAGAAAACGCATGCGATTATAAGTAATGAATAAACGAATAAGATGTATGTAGGACACTGAAATACAACGCACAAAACTTGATAGCATCATCCTGTTGAGACCGGTTTTCACATGAAATGATGGAACAAGATTGTACGATACAGTAACACTCAACTGCTGAACAGACGAAGACATAATTAATTGTATGGTCATCAGAGATCTAGCCGCAATTGGTTTATATTTTAGTGTTTGCCATTATGAAGCTCTCATGACATTTATGAACACTTGTTCGATAGAATGAAGAAATAGATCGATTGATCCAATCTATCAGTTAATCACTCATAGAAAACAGTAGTAATATGTAAACATCCACGTGTTATATTGTCAACATATTTGGAAAGAAACGTTAGATAGCAAAGAGGGAGCTGATCTCATAAAGTTTGCTGGAAAAAAAATTATGATTTGCAAGAATCAAGTATGAACGTATTGGGTGTAAGAAATGAAACAGTAACCTCTGTTCCATGAACTAGAAAATGCTAGTTAAGTGGGATAAAACAATAGTCAACTTTAATTTACACAATAAATTTTTGCATCATACCTCTGTTTGGGCTTTTGGAAGCACTGTTGTAATCTGAGAAGCTTACGCAGTTTTACACTTCCTTCCAAGGTAAACGTAAAACAAATATATCATATAACCGAGGGCTTGTCTGATGCTACGCAAATTGGAACTTGTCGTCAGGTTTAGTACTGAAGATCGTACGATCCAATGTGATTTTCGCGGTCATGCCACATGATGCATAAACTAGCCCAGAAGTGTCGTGAGACTCTTGCATATAACCATTGATAGTGTTCTGTTTAGAGTGACTTTCTTATAGAAATAAAATGGAAAACCGGGTGACAACATGAATAGAAACCTTCACCCGATGACCGCGTTAGGTCGCACCTGATTCCTCATAATCATACAAACGATTAATAATCAATCCCCGTAACACAATGTGGCAAAGAACTTGAAACATTTCAGTTGGTTACTTCCCAGTTGTATCAACCAAGATGTCAGCTAAACCCCAGTATTAAAATCGAACCACAGAATTAAGTGAACTCTATCTTGGGGACTAGTTTACCGTCATTTATCGAAACAGTTTTTACCGTCTGATAACTCAAACAAGTTCGCTTATGGTTTGAAATTTTCTGTCATGATGTCAGTGAGAATATTTTTACCTTGTTGATTTTTTCACTATGATTGATAGGCTGAATCTACACATATATTTGTAACGTGCACTGAAAACTAGCAAACTCGCACGGATTGATTTTCAATCGTGTAACAGAGCGTGCTGCTGTGTTGTTGGCGTCTTTTAAGTTTAAGTTTGTGTAAGTCGTGTGCATGACTTACTGAGCCTTCGGCTCATGCTTGTTTGTGTTGTTTCCTTCTACAGGGCTGTTGCTGGAACCCCTACTTCGGAGGAACGCTGTCCCTCCCCGGGTGTCTCCACGTTGCTCCAAAGTTGGTCCACGTGTATAACGGGAATCAGAGTAAAGACAGCTGACGTGTATGTTACTTATGCACACATGCACACACACACAATTGCCCAAAGTTTTCGTTTTTACACTGTTACAATAACAATTATAGATATTCAGAATGAACACCACTAATGTGATCTGATCCAAGCGACAGCTGGTGTCTTCCAAATAAGTCCCGCCATCGAGAGTTTGATAGACGAGTGAACGCGGGTTACTACATCATGTTCCAAAATGTAGTTCGATGAACCCTTCGGTATCTGACCTGACACCAAATATCCTCATTCAATTATGCTTTGCGGTAGACTTTTCTGTGTGGTGCATTACTTTAAATCTTGACCATCGTCATCATGGTTCTGAGGTTAAAGTATGCCGTTTCGAATTGTAACACTGGATTCCAATTTCGTCAGCCAATGGCAAGCACGTTTATCAAATAACCTTGAAATCGTATAAAAATGTACCTACACTGCCCTACGATATTTTCTTGGTATGGTCAAACTACGGTCTCTTCGTGGAACCTGTGAGATAGAGGCGATTGTGCACTCTCTCTGAGAGAATATTCCAGTTGTTATTTTAGGGTCGATGCAGTCTTCCGTATCGGTCACCGACACAGTTAGAACGACAGTTCACTCCTATCTGAACGACCCAACTTGGTGGATAGGTACTTGATTTCATACACGTTGAATAAGATAAGACTCTACACTTTTGGTCTATAGCTTGTTTTTTGATTGGTCCTGGTTACTTATCTCTCACTGGCTGGTTCTGCCGCCCAACAGGTTCGGTTGTGTTTGTTTTCATTAGCGGGTCTTTGTTTTTAGGTGGTACTCCACTGGATACCTGTCTTGTTCCATATGACTGTTATGATTAAAAGTAAACATCACTTATCTTTACTGGCAGCTTCCGTATTCAAACAAACTTCCCAGCAGGCTTTTTGAAAAAGAAGTACTGTACTCTGATTGCACTCTCTTCAGAACTCATTAGTGATGTACATTCTTGCCGTGACCAGGATTTGAAATCTGACATCAAGTTTATGATTCAACTGTGTTGCCATCGCATTTTTGGACCCCATATTAGGTGTGTCAGAATTATCATATCTAAACGCTCAACTACCTTCATTTGTGAGTTATGATCAAGAGGTCCGACAGTCTGGAAATGAGACACTTACTGCTAGGTAACTCTCGTTCATAACTCCTCAACTGGGACTCCTGAGTTAGGTCTAAATCTCCGACTTCACTGTGCAATGTTTTATGCCTTGTCACTGTTGTCTCGGTAGATGATTGGCTACTACAAGGTGATGAGCCAAGTATTCATTAATTCGTCGGACTGACTACCAAGTGTATGCACACCCGTTAGACATCGTACTCGATTGAATGCAATTTCTCCATAGTACCTTGATAAATGAAAACTTTCATTGGCCAATTCTTGAATAAAAATTGCCCTTAATCACGGTGCTATTGTTTAGACATGATACAAAAGATTTGGTAGCCTTTGGACAGGGCTGTTTAGTACACCTGAAATCACCATTTATTAAACCATGTATACTTTCTGTTAAACGGTTATGGGGATCATATCAATAACTCACAGTTGGACCATCCGGGCCTCGTTCACCTTGTTTGCCGACCGGTCCTACGGGTCCCTGTATGGCGTCCGCGAAGTGGTTTGCAAGGATGAGAAGTGAAAAGAAAAGACAAAATGAGAAACCTGGAATTAGCATCCGAAAAGTGAGCCACAAAAACCAAATAAATTATCATATTCCGTAACTTAATAACAGCCCGTGCTGATTTAAAATGTTCGTTATGGGCCGTCAGGAACACGTGTGCTGTCCGAACTTCACTAATATTTTCGGTTTTCTGAAAGTTGGTTTTGTACTAGATACAGGGTATTTATACAACTAAACCACAATACCAACGCGATTTATGCCATGCTGTTGTGTTCAAGATTGCTTGTTGTATTGATACAAAGTTCCCGTTAGTACAAATCTTATCAAGTTTGATGAAGTTCACTATCGGAATTATCCGTTTAATCCTTGATCGTGTTACAGAATATCAGTTCGCAGATTCTACATACATCCCTTTGTTTGGTAATTTATACCTCACCGAACAGAATGTCCAACTAAAAAAGGTAGGTGACAGTTACACCACGTTTCAGTAATACTCACCTGGGGTCCTACGTCTCCTAAAGCACCTGGCTCTCCTCTGGGACCAGCTGGTCCGATTGGTCCTCTCCTTCCAGGCTCACCGGTAGGACCTGCTTCACCTGTCTCGCCTTTTATGCCTTTCAGACCGGCTGGGCCAGAAGGACCTTGAAGCCCTGTCATACCCGGCGGACCCTCAGGTCCGACTGGGCCTGGTGGACCTCGTAAGCCCGGACTACCCATCTTTCCTCGAGGCCCTGGAGCACCGTCTTCTCCAACTTGTCCGGTCACACCTTTCGCTCCTGTTGGTCCTCGGGGGCCTGCTGGTCCAGCTAAACCCTGTGGTCCCTGGAGGATAGTTGTAGAAGATAAAGAGGAAGTCATAACTCATTGGCAAGGGAGAATAACTATGACGAACATCACTTGATCGTGTGAAAGAATGTCTTTTTGAGTGTATGTTAACAGTTCGATAGGACCTATTTCAAAACGCAACGTATTTATCTGATGAATGGTATATCGGTCGGCAATCTGTTCCGTTACAATGATCCGAGGATGTTTTAATGAATGGGTTATATCAAATTCCGTTTATGTAGATACTTAGTTTTTTAAATCTACCTACACATTAGGCAAAAAATAATATCTCTTCTACGTCAAATCGACCGTGTCACTAAGACTTACTCATGACGTCACGATTTAAGTTTGCCGTCTGCTTTATGTCTCATACATCGGCTGAACCTAAAGAGCAAAACGAAAGCACTCACCATAACTATCTGGGAGAAGTCTGTCGTTTATACTTACTACTCCTGTGACTTGACCTAGGAAGTTGTTTGTTATCAAGCTTCTATTCCACGGTATACAAAGATGGGCAAAACAAACAGTATTTTCCACGGCTGACCTTGATCCACATTCTTAGCAGTTATTCATTGCTAGTCTCTAGATTCTGTGCGTTCCACAGGTGCCGCACTATTCACAAACGAAGCTACACGCTACACAATTGGACCCCACATCTCAATGAGTTATCGTCATTACTTAAACAACTATCCTAAGCATGCCACTCAACAACGGCCCAAAAAAAAGACTGTTAATTTTTTTCAAATCCTTATCAGGACGATATCAGGGTTTGATGAATTGGGTATCCACGCCGACTGAATGATCTATGTCTCAAGCAATCCCATTTGTGTTCATAGGGTCCATGTCCTAAAGATACAGTTGACAAATAAGAGTTTCTAGGTCAGAGGTATCTGTATTCTAGACCGATATCGTCCAGTTATCAAGGAGTGGCTGCTTTGGAGGCTAACAAGTTGCATACCTTATACACGTAAAAGACCAGTTTTGATATGTCTTATTAAATATTTGACTTCTCAGCTAGATTTTATTCCAACAAGATAGCATTCAAAATCAGCAGACCTCTGATACTTTTTGATCCGTCTTACTTTTGAAGTGTTGGCAAGCCACTGTTTCATGACTTCCTCATTTTACATTCCGATAGCCTGTCAAACCGATTTGCTTAATGAGTTCAGCATTGTTCAACTGTAAACACCGATATGCATTGAGTGTCTCAACGTTTTGCATTTAATCTGCAGAGATACTCAGTCTACCTACCAGTACATACAGTCTGAGAAATTGGTAAGTGAGGCGTCTGAGCGGAAAAAATATATTGAGAACAAACTTCGAACAGAAGAAACATTTTGGTTTGGGAAAGAGTGAATTTTTGACCCCAAGTATGCACGAAAGTTTTGAGCAACTTGTGACTACATTTTCCTTTACTCGTTTTTTACATCATTACATAAATCATAGACATTGGCCAACTGAACGGCTCGACTGTATCTGATTTGTCCGAGGGATGCAGTCTGTGACCGCGATATTCAAAATTTCAAGCTAGACTCGTAGAACTTCCACGATTGGTTTCACGTTGTCATTTAGACTTGTCGGACGGTAAAGGTAAACTGCTCCCCAAAAATTCCCCACAATGGAACATGACTGGCTTTGTCAGCCAATTTTTTCGAAGATAGGCAGTTTGACGGCAATGTTACGTTTATGATCACTTCTGTATGATGGTAAAACAAAAACAACCAAACACAAGATACACATGATACCCCTTTAAGGCTCAAACAATCATGTTTATGACTGACTAAATGAAGCAGTGTTTCAGTGTTCGAGTGTATATAAGGGAGATGAATTTCCAACCGTAATTCTATATACATAGTGTACCGTGGTTACAGGGATTGTTTTCCAGGGATGAATGTGCTACTTTAGTAGGATGCGGTCTCCATTACGTACTTACTTCAATGAGAGAACGCCCTGTAACCTCGTCGAGGAACAGGTCTTTCTGTCTTGCAAGTCGAACATCCCATACAAAATCACATCATAGCTGTGCTTGCGTGCATGTTTTACCGTTTTTTGACTGTTTACTCTCAATAGTAAGTCAAGCCTGTTCGTCTAAGGTTTTAAGCCATAATATCCACCCTGTAAGTTAATGCTTCATTGTTTAAAATAAACTGCAAATCTTATGGACTGAACTCTAGCTGTTACTGTTTACACCCTCTTATGACGAGCCATGTCGTACATTGATTCTCATCAAATGGGTCCGGTGTTTTTCGACTGGATGGAATTTAATTAATTCGTTGCGACTATGCAAAATGGTCGGATAACCTTCTTAATGTTTGTCTAAAGTGATGCACATATTGATTTTTCACATTTATTAAATTTGAGGTCTTTCGTTTTACGTCAATGATTGAACTCGTTGTCAAATCGTTAGGCTTATGTTGTAAAGCTTGCATATTCTGGTCGTCTTCTGCACTGGTTGCACTGCCCACCCGTTATTTCTGCAGGTCTTTTCGTGAAATATTCGTAATAGTTATCAGGTCCCATAACTTTTCTCTTTGTGGTTAGCGGTATTTAAGGCTCATTTTTACGCCTTGGTATGTTATCAAACATTTGAAGCCATGGAATAATTTGGCAGACAGTTAACTTGGATGTTTCACATCACTTACACATGCAGTAGACTTATCTATCAAGTGTTTGTTTACTGGGCTTCATTGGTACGGAACGTCGGCCTTCGAGTGTCTCTCTTATATGAAAAAAAACAAAAATACTTACAAAAGTGTTCCTGATCTTTGTGACTGATCATTTTTACATTCGTCACATTTCAGGTGGACAACTTTAGCTCTAAAAGTTGTTGTTTGGTTTTGTTGAAACTCCATTAATAGGGTGGCGTTGAACTGTGATCTTCTAGGCTAACAAACCAACAACTTGACTCTGCTTGAATGTACACTTCAAGGACGCTTCCACAATGGCCATATGGTCAAGATCGACTGTTCCAAAATTTGGCGTTCGGCTGGTCAGTGTTGCGCGCACGCGTGTGCGTAAAGAATGGAAAGAATACTGTCTCATAGGGACAACAGAGTACAAGCTGTCCCATGTCTTTCAATATAGTTGTCTACTTACTAAACTAATGGAGGTATACTGTTTTGTCTGCGTGCATGCCAAATATGTACGAAGAAACGTCCTCTTTAGTAACCATTACAGTTCAAAGTGGAGGGGAAGCTTACTAGTTCTCCCTTAGGTCCTTGTGTGCCCGGAGGTCCCATATCGCCAGGTGGACCTGGCAGTCCAGGAGGTCCATCTTGTCCAGGTGCCCCAACAGGACCCTGTAACCCAGGCGTACCCTCGAAACCAGGTTGACCATGCTCCCCTTGGGGACCCGCATCGCCTTTATCTCCCATTACACCAACTGCGCCAGGAGGTCCAATATCACCTTGTCTACCAGTTGCTCCTGGTGCTCCAGGTAGACCATGTTGACCACGTTGCCCTCTTGGACCTGGTAATCCCATATCACCTTTCTCACCTTGAATACCAGCCAAACCAGGTGCACCTTGCATCCCAATTGGACCCGGTGACCCAGCCAAACCTCTTGCTCCTTCTGGTCCAGGTAATCCTTGTGGACCCTCTTCTCCGGATTGTCCAGTTATTCCAGGTGGTCCCTGAAAGACAAATGTCAAAATGATCACATTGTTGACTGACTATCTTACCAGTAGACGCACTAAACTTTAAAGCCCCGAGACACTGCTATGGGGGATCATCAGTGGTACAGTTCTGCCATGGCCTTTCCTAACACGGTTCCTATTATCACTAGCAAATTGATTCGACATTCTAGCAGATATGTAGCGACGAATTTAACGATTGCCGGTCACAAAAAAAACTAGAATTACAGTATTAATTTGTTCGTGTCACACATTTCCACATCAACTAAAAATACTGAAAGAACTCAAAGTTACTGTGAGTCCACGTCTAAAAGTCACGACTGTGGGCTCAAACACAACTGACACTCTATACAAAATTAACTACTAGGCCTTCTGTGGACAAAGGTCAATTTTCTCTCAGTTCAGTCCGTTGCTCTAATTAAGCTACCAGTTTGAACCTAATCAACGCGTTAGATTCACTCCCGCCTGCTTTCTCCCACATCCATGCGTTCTTTGTTCCTTTGTATGACATAGATTTAAGCCAATGGTCGAGGTCATATTGTTCCGATCTCACTAGCTTGAGGGCTATTCATACAAAGGTCATATTCGTCTGCTAGTCGCATTAAGTGACGGTCTTCACCTTGTTTCACTGTTACCAGAAAAAATTGAGCATTGCACTTGGTTGCTGTTGCATCGACATGTACAGTTGGTTCTATGACCATTTCTGATTTACCTTGTCGTGGTTACTGGAACCGAATGCACCAAACGAGCATCTGGTAGACTTCACAGCCTACCTTAACTGGACTTTGAATATTATTGCCATTTTGTAGAGTGAGGTCATTTAATTTTTCATCACTCATGGTAATTCACAGCATTTTCTTTAACGACCCCACTATCCACCGTCGGGGAGTCAATTTAATCCATTCTAAACCGGTTGAAAGTCTATAATGAGTGTTGTGTTACGCGTATAAATTCAGCCCTTATAAACCCAAAAGAGCAAAAGCACAACAATTAACATGTTGAATCAATAAACAGAACCGACCCCTGTAACAGACTTATCAAAATCAGATACGAACGAGCAGATAACCGTCGGCTCGTGTCCGCCTCTCGCCAGGTTTCGCATCTTATCTGTTTGGGGGTATGCATTTTTATGATGGAGAAATTTCGTAATATTCCCTGAAACTTCGCAGTTTTCAGGTAATGTGTACAAGCCTTGATGTCGATTATTCGCGTTTGAATGGGCAGTTTCATGAATTGGGTTCTATCTCCTCGTTGGCAGTTATTTTTTGCTCACACAGCTGTTGACTGTTAGGACCAACCATTGATGTATTTCAGACATGGCTATTGAGGACGACTGTTTTGTGATGTATTTATGCACTACTATCTGTTAAGCAGTAGCACGTGCTCACCGCGTATTTCCCTAGGCGCATCCCATCCCAAACTCGGTTACCAGGCCTTCCACACGCTTCAACAACAAATCAATATGCACTAATAGTTTCAATAAGTTGGTGGTTACAATCTGTTCACAAATAATGAGTGATATTGGACACAACATATCGTGTTGTTAGCGTGTCAGTTTTACCAAAAACCTTCCTTTTTTAACTGAAATCGTAATTTGTCTACTCACTGATTTGTTTACAAATTCGTTTCCCTTCAAACTTGCTTACTTATTAATTGTATATAGTCAGAAAACTTCAAAACTGAAACATGTACGGTATACTTCAGGACTCAACAGCCTCTTATTGTGAAATTAGGCTGTCGAGATAGCTTCTGTGTTGTGAGCCGTGAACAGTTTGCAAATAAGTGACCTACCTGAATTCCAGGAAGGCCGGGGCTTCCGATTGGTCCTGAAGGTCCACGAAAACCCTGTCAGAAATATGCAGAGGACGTTAAACCACAATGGGACACACGAAACTATGTACGAAACAGTCTATTCAGTCAATAACCAAATACTTGTTTTCGGGGAACAATGTAAAACCACCTGATATCATACGGGTGACATTATCTCGAGTTAGTCTCGAGTGCGAAATATTTTATCCATACTGAAACTGGTTGTCAGTTACTTGAGTGTATTGCCTGCCACCGTGTATACTTGGGTAACCCAGAAAAATCGAGTTTGTGTATGACAACAATCGTCTAGTGATCTTGAAACCATATATGTGTTGGTTCATGTAAATCTTGTCCATAGGACACTTGGTCTCTGGTTTGATAAGTGTGTATCACAACCTGAAACATATCATGAGATATTTATACCTGGTTTAGCCCTGAAACAGTCAGTACATTTGTAGTAGTGTTATGTGACCACCGTACAGAATGAATCTGTCGACAATAGAAAGTGTTTTTCTCCTAACCGAAATGTGAGTAGGTTTAAATCTAGAGTATTTAGCATTATACTTAGTATGACGAACCTATTGCGCCAAAGTGTCATCTAAATAACAGTACGGACGGATAGCATTAGGAAATTCTCCCATATATGAATGATGAAAGGTACCGACCATGGACATTCCTTCGTTCCAATCACCCGACCATACCATTAACTAGGTCGTTCAACAATGTGTATCAAAGTGCATACCATCAAGAGTCACAAGGCGTGGCAAAGTGTTACGGAGGCGGTGACAGTACGGAAGTGCCAGTAACCAACAGTCGATTCACAAGGTTGATTGACTCGTATTTGTGTCCGACAGCACCTAAATATATTACTTCCCTCTTCAGTGTTTCAGTCGTTTTGTTTAAACACACATCTTGACCAAAAATGCAAACTTGAATAGCTTACACAAACTATCCATGGAATTGCGTGTATTCTAAATTTAACTATGACCGTCACCCTACGTGTTTATATTTCACAAAGTTCACGTCAATTAAAACCAGTAAATTACATGTGCACTTGAAAAAGTTGGGATGGCGTGTTGACGCGTTTCAGCAGCAGGACGGATTTAGGTGTGTAGTTAACTTATTCATTAAAAAACTAAGTGTTAACTAGAAATCATGTCAGTCAGATGAAAAGGATGAACCATGGAAGATGGTCCATACGAACAATCTTTTGTAACTGAGTCAAACTAAAGATGTGATTACATATTTTGAAGAGATCTTCGAAAAAATTAATGAGATCGCATGACCAAATCTGAACGGTTTGTGTGCATCGAAATCTCGAAAGACAATTAAATTACTAGGGTGTCTGTAGAGAATATCGCTAAATTTGAGTAATAGTTTTCGTGGTAGTGTAAAAAAACCTAAAAAACATAGGTCATGGAAGTGTCAAAATTGACTGGAAAGCACTAAACTCTATGAGGAAGTGCATGATAGAAAAAAGTAGACTGTTCGGATGAGAATAATGTTCGGAGTTGTTAACATCATTGAGCTGTCTCAGACCTGATATCACAAGTGCCAAGGCTCTCACGTACACTTCGTTGGACTATCAAAGGCAGACCGGCTGAATTAGGCAATCGACTACTTCTCTGTTTCGACCAATCACGTAATCTTCACTAAACACTGATCATTCAATCAGTAACTGTTTCATTTAACATTTCCAGTGAACTTAGCATGCGAACGGTCGAATACCAAAATCTAATGATCGAATGAGACGTTGAGGACAAATGAATTCGCCATGGGAAAGTAGATTTTAAAAAAAGTAGACGTTTAGAAACCTAAGGATAAAAGAATCAATGACGGTATGAATATTCTTACGTGATAGTGCTCTGACTGAGAGATATAGCCAGGTACCGGAGTTCAAGTTGATCCACAACATTACAAACTGGTCACTTCAAGGCGAATTCACACGTGCCGCGTTACTTCTTTCTTGTTCAACCATGTATGATGCTCGGGGTACAAAGTCAGTGGCCTTCATCCACAGCTTGGTTGTTTGTTTGCAAGATGTAGACGTCTTGGTGCTGACTGGTTGAATATAGACGAGGTGATTTTTAGTAGTTAAATCTCTTTCCGTCCCCTTCTTTTTCCTCCCCTCTCCTCTTGTATATGGGGTTTGCTTTTTCTTCTTCGTGGTTTTGTGGCAGTTAAGCAACGCTGAGAATCACTGATGTGTTGCTGTCTACGACGATGATGATGGTGAGGTTCGACCAACCGAAGATTGAGTGTTATCGTTAAATAAAGTTTCGTAAACGAACTATAACTAATAGAGAGCGTAGTCCACGCGGTTTACATGTTTCGTCCGTGAAGACTGGCCATTGTAAACTGATCCACACAATTTGTTTCGTCTGCAATTGCGCACGTGCTTTTCTGTTCTGTGCCGATTAAGCGCCAAGAGTCACCTCGTTTATGTTTTCAAGAGTGTGCAACGTTCCGATTTAGAATGTCAGTTAACAGAATGAAATTCTGTACAGCTCCAGTAAAGTTATCATCTTAACGCTCGCACTGAACTACGGACTTCGTCAGATTTGAGATAAGCAGCACAAATAACTCGTATTATGTATGAGAGTACAATAGGATTCTTGTGAGGAGACCAAGCCAAATTATACATTGCTTAACATTTACGTTTTTACGGACTGAAATCTACGATGAGATTTACATTCCGTTGGAACTTCTGAACACGACTGGAAAAGCGACTGAGAGATGCACTGACTTGTCTGCTGGTGAGTGACACTCAGAGAGCACAAAAATACATACAGTCCTCTCCACGGTATTTCGGGAATAGATCACAATGGTAATGTAACATCTTATTCTTCTGTTCTGTTTAATGTTTGCAATTAAACAATTTGAAAACTACTTAGTCCTCGTTGATTAGAAATTGGTCACCGGTTCTGCGTGCATGAAACAAACAACTGCCGTCTTTTGTTTGCAAGGTCTCATATGTGAGTAACACAGGCGATACAGATCGGTCGTTGTTTTCGGAAATATTCATGTTAGTCAGGGGTTTAAGTCTGACAAGTGTACGGAATGAATTCACAGCACAGTTTGTGTATTCTGATCACTCTATGTAATTTTTAAAAATTGTCATTGATACTGGGTTCCTTAAATTAGACAACATTTATGAACTCACAATGTACCGCTAAGTTCGTTCCTGCTTGTATCACTAGAGTGTGACCAAACTCAAGCAACCAAAGTGTTCCCAATATAATACAGCTCTTGTGTTTTCTAATCCCATACGACTGAAAAATGTTGTAATGACTGACACGTCACCCCCTTGAAAACAAATATGCAAAAATGAAAGCGGACGGTGACATGCAACCAACCAGTCACAAATGAGCAAGTTAAAGTACCAATCGGAATGCAGACAATTCCTTCAAGACACTCACCATCATACCCTTGTCACCTTTCATGCCAGCTGGGCCCGTCATACCCTTGGTACCTTTCTCGCCATCAAAACCTGGCGGTCCAATTTGACCCATCGGCCCTGGACGACCTTGAGGACCTCGTGGACCGGGTGCTCCCACGAGACCAAACGGCCCGTCAAATCCACTAGAACCTTTTTCGCCTGCTGGACCTTGAGGACCTCGTGGACCCATCGTTCCTATAACAGAATGAAATGAAACAATCTGTAGAAATGCACAGTGGTGAGCAAAGGAAATCTGTAAAATTGACCTTTTCCTGAGAAATAGGCAGGCATTCAAGAATGAGTCAGTGAGCAAATACTTTGGACCCGCCCAGTCATTCAGAAGGGATGAAAAAGCCGTCATTGTTTTCTACGATCACGTGATCATGGATGAACGTACCCAGTCACCATTTAACTCGACCTGACACGATTCCATCAAACTCTGTTTCGTGTTAGCCCAAGACGAAAATTTGGTAATTGGTTAGAATGTGGAAAACGGATTAGCCAGCTGCAATTTTATTACGAGAAACTAAATAGAAGAGCACCTGTGCAGATGTGTGTGACTCAGCTACGGGATGGACATGCGTAGTGATGACGTTTTAATCTGCGCATAAACTGTCGGTCAGATACAAGAATAAGTTTTGTCCATCTGGATTACACCGTCATTGACTGAGTATGTAAGCAAGTAAGCTAAAACGCTTTCTATTGATACTTTCCATCTAGACAGACCGGATATTTTAAGGGATGATATGCTTACTGACCGCCAAAGCTTTGTACACGAGTTTAAGTAGTTTTATAACTAAAAGCAAACTATTCCCAAGGCAAAATCGTACTGAGTGCCCTGTTCTTTTTTTTAAATTTACGTACGCGACTCGGATCACGCTTTCGAGTCAGGCAGAATAAGAACTGTCACGGCAGGTTTGGATGAAAATCACGTGATCGAGTGGCATTCAGTAAACATCATCAAGTAGGCAAAAGTCGGATGAAAATGCAGCCGTGTTAAAATATAGCCAATTGAGAGTCTGAATTTGGTTTATTAAATATCAGATCTGAAGCAGCTAGCCGATGCTAATTGCCTCTGATCATTTGTTCGTCTACAACTGCATATGTGTACGCATGATCCGTAGGGCCAGATGTTGGAAGTTATGTTGTTCAGTCTTTGTTAGGCAGAGTTTGATTACCAGTCTAGACTAACCAGTTAATTTATAGTTGACGCGCTGTACTTTGACAGGTGGAAGCATTGTAGTTCAACACAGAGAAGTTATTGGATAGATCGTTTCTGTAAACTTCAGCAAGTGTTGTTTCAGCATTTTCAAATCTGAATTCTTTTGTTGTTTTGAGACATGCTTCCTTTTAACCAACCGTTGTCCCGTCGTTGTAGTAGTACATCCGGAAATGCCATCTTCTGGTTGATGTCTACTTCAGAGGTACTGTCATAGACTAATAGCACGTAATATACTTCTGTGGAAAGATTCCCTGTTGAATAGCAGATTATAAATATGAAAGTTACAAATATAAAAGTCATATTAATTTATTGACTGAACAACTAATAGCCGCAGTTCTCACACCTTTCAGTTGAAGATATCACCAAACCATAACTTTTGGGCCTGACTTAATGTTGTTCGAAACTAGCCACCTTAATTGCTATCAAGATAACGCAAACCGTCATTCAAATGGTAGGTGGTTAAGTTAAATTTTGAGAGCATACCAATTCGGCACAAGTTTATGTTAGCTGTTCAGCGTCTATCTAATCTTGTGCTTCGGTCAACGAACCCGAAGGGCAAAACCTAAGACTAAACTTTTCATTCTTGTATTTAAATCGAAGATTTTCCGCTCTGAGCAACATCAGTCAAAAAAATGAAGTCTATAGAAACTACAGAAGTGACATGTCTGTTCGTAACGTTGTAAACAGTAGAGTAGGATAAAGGTTGATGCTAAACACACAAAGATTCCTCCGATAGATATGTGCAAGCAAAAGGCCGTGACTGCATTCGGACGGGAATAAACTATCTGAAGTAGATGCGAACTATTAGCCGATGTGTGCAACCACTCTGGAACCGTTGGATTCTTAGAGATGAACTCAATTACTTAACTGTTCATGTTTTCAGTTGTGCTATCCATTATCCGGATAATCAATGAACCTGGCTGCCAAAATGAGAATTACCGCCACAGTGAAGCTAACTAACTCTACTACTGGACATAAATGAGACACTTTTCGGAGTTGACCAAATACTCAAAAAAAAAAAAAAGAATTTTTTCGTAGTTCAGACGAGAATGCGCAAGTTAAACAAATCCACGTGTCTCCTGCCTATGGTCTGAATTTAACCGAAGTGCTGATTTTTCATATTCGGATCACTTCATGTCTAGTCATAAATATATCAACCTACGTATGACATGATTGTTTTACGGAACAAACTGATTGCTACTCGAAAGCTTAAAAATAGTTCGGGTTCGGCTGAATATGACCCGTGGTCCCGATGTTCTCTGTGAAGTTGCGAACAATCTACGTTGTTATGTCCAATATTAGAAACAAGATCATTAATACTTTTTTGACCTAGGAATAAAATCACACTTGTTTCTTGTACCCCTTCATCGTTACTTGCGATCAGCAACATTAGAGCATTTCTCTATTCTTACCTGGAGGGCCCATTGGTCCGATCGGTCCGTGATCTCCCTGATAGCCTTTACTACCGATTGAACCGGGCTCTCCGTCCGGACCGGTCTCTCCTTTCGGACCAGTCGGACCGATACGTCCAGGCATTCCGTCAAATCCCGGGAATCCCCTCGGACCACGACCACCCGGAAGACCCTGAGGACCTCGCACACCTTTTTTACCTGGTGGACCGTCTCTGCCGGGTAAACCATCTTTGCCAGGATCTCCTGTGGGGCCCTGTATTCGGGTGTAAAACGTTCAGGTTTAGCGTAATAACAGTTCACAAATATGAAAGAACACAATTTCATATTCATTTTCAGTTGACTCACTCTTGGTCCGATTGGACCCCGCTCTCCGTCTGGACCGGGATCACCTGTAGCCCCTGTAGGTCCGGTGTTACCAAGAGGACCAGGTTGTCCAAGCGGACCGCGCTCTCCCGGTTCCCCTCGGGGTCCAGGAAAACCAGCAGGACCAGGTCGGCCAACCGAACCCTGGAAAATAATGAAATCCAGATAAAAGAGGATGAAAACAAAGAACCTAAACTACAACGTACTATTTGGGTCGAAGGCGCTACGTGGAAATTATTTTCTGCCCTTCTCAGCCATCTGAATTGGTTCCTCAAAAATAACGAGACTTGTCGGCCATAATTAAGTCGTCATTGTTTCTGTCTTATTAATATGTAAATTACAGTTTTTGCCGCTAAACGCAAACCCAAAAAATAACCTAAAAGGTTCAGTCATGAAGACTAATATTCTGTGAAAAGTACATCGTGATGGAAGTGACGGGCAACAATGTTAGACTGTACTCACATCCAGTTCAATGATATCAAGCTTGACGACGAAATGTGCACACATACACCATTCCGCTTTTCACACTTCGAATAATTTTGATATTTTCAAATCTTATTTTGCTTCAGCAGCTTACATTGTTGCTATGTTTAAGGTGGTCGCAAATATTTATTGTAATGTATGTTTACCGCTGTATGCTGAAATAAAAACACCACAGACATTTGCCTAAGAAGCCCCATACCATCAAGGTGTTTTTAATCGTCTTTGTTTTAGTGAACCAATCGAATCTGTAAGTGATGATCCGGTCACCTTCAAAGTTTCAAGGTTAGCTGAAGAATTAAAAGTTGTCGTCTTCCTTAGAAAAACTTAGATTCTGATTCTGTCTCTCTACTTTACTCTCTTCTGAGCTCTTCCAAATTTGCGGCCTGTTTTCACTAGCCACAGTTACAAATGTTCAGCTTGTAAAGTTTAACACAGTTTTGATGCTGCACGCAGAACCGGTTTACCCTCAGATCAAAGACCGATAGCACGTACACCGTTCAGAATATTCTCGGGAGTTTAGCTCATTCTGTTGACTGCGTTAAGATATCACAGGTGTTTTTAATCGAGCAAAACAAACGCATTAGGGATACACACAATAACAGACGAGGACCTTTTATCGGTTCGCGCAAGATACATATACTTCACAAGGCAATCAATAATGGTTTGGATTGAATTTCGGGGATTCAAATTACTCCAAATTGAACACCACTCACATTCGATCACAGTCCTCGCATTCGGACAGACGTTTCGCTTGGCACCACTATCACACGTGTTTTGTAAAAGGCTGGGCAGCGAATTCCACAATTACCACCCGCCGAGATTCACAATTTGAATCCAAATTATTCCAACAGTTTAAAGAACTTTTTGGCTGCACACATTTGCGCACCACAGCTTATTATTCAGTGGCAAATAGTCTTGTGGAACGCTTTCACTGATATCTAAAGACAGTTATTATGGCTTATAAATTTAGGGCGGATTAGACAGAATTAATCTCATTCATTTTATTAGATTTCCGCACCAAATTTCACTCCACGTTTCACTGTTCTGCAGTAGAAATGGTTTTTGGCACCACACTACGTATTCCTGGGCAAATATTCATTACGAACACTGATAACCTGTACGATCAGGTCATTTAAGTAACGAAGTTGAAATCCCATATGAAAAACTTTGATATACAGCACCACTACTTACCAACACATGTCTCTCTGTTGCTCCGCAATTATCCAGATGTACACGTACTTATCCGTTGTGACCAAGCCCGGAAATCTTCAAAGCCACCATACGATGGTTCTTTCATCGTTATATCTCTGTATGGTAAATATTTCGTTATATAGTTTATCAGCAGAACTCAAGTCATTTCGACTGGCCGTCTAAAATCGACGAAACACAACCCCAAATGTACGATGTGACGCAGCGAACGGCTCGCCCAGAACATCGCCTTCTAGGATCACTACATTCACGGACAGGTAGGAGAGCTACGCCACCACTACACACGACGCGCTCACAAATCTTCAACGGTGGCTTCTCTAAAGAGGTAGTATTTGTAAGTGTCTTCTTGACCAGACACTTACAGTCGATATAGTTTCGAGAATCAGTCTGTTAACTTCGTCATGTTCACGCCCTCATTAATAACCGCGTGGACACATCGTACTGGATGCCCCAACAGGGCTCGACAGTTTGTGAGCTTTTATCCGATATTCAGAACAGTAAGTTGACCTAGATAAACAGCCCTATTCAGTCTTTGTGCCTCAGCCATGATTGGCAGGTCCATTTCGTCAAAACACAGCTAGTGTTGATACAACCTCTTCTCGCATTCTCTCACATGTAACATTCCGCTCACGGTTTGGGACGGACAATCGTCACGCACATTATCAAACCAAAAGCTTTCAGGTTTCTTTGCGTGTGTTCAGGTTATGAGAGGTCTGAAACGAAACGAGTAAGGCACAACACATCCTGCCGGGACTCCATCACACAAGCTAAGCGGTGAACGGTCACACAGATAGGTTGTTTGACTCCAAAATTTGTACAGCTTCACCCAGCAAAAGAATGACAAGGCATGGGTAATTCTCACAACAACCTATCCGTCCGTCATACCCTAAAAGCGTCCATGATTTCAACACAAAACGGTCTAAACCATTTCTACTGTGTTATTAAGATTTTTGTAAATCCAGATATTTTGTTATCCACTTTGCTATTCATTTATATTCAGTGCCCTACTATTTACATATGAAGTATATTATGTATTCTTATCGGTGTTGTTATCTTCTGACCGTAAGTAACTTTGTGCCAATAAGCTTAAACAATGAAAATGAACGTAAAATTTGTCGGCGATAGGTATTGTTAAGAGCTACGTTGTGATGGCTTCAGGTGGAGCATCATCTTCTGTTACACTCGGCTTCCCTTTCTGCAATGTAAATTTCATTCCATGCATTCAGGTGTTGTATAGTAATCTCATTTGAATCCTGTCCGTATGCATAGTAATTTGTAGACAGTGGTAACTTCCATGACAGACGTTAATTCGTTTGCATTAATCACACAAAACTTCTGAAACCGATGTATTGATCACTTCGCCATTTCGTTTAACATGTCCATTGTTAAACGGAACTATCAGTTCCACAGTCCATGCGATGCAGTCGGTTATTCCTTTCCGTTTTCAGTGTAAGCTCTATGCTTCAATAAGTCGGGTTATGGTATCGGTCACATATAAATTGTGATCAACCACGCATTTATTTTTGTTGATGTGGCTCTTACCTCGATGACGTCGAATAACGAATGATATCAACTGTTCACTGTTTATTCAATCACGTAAACGTCAACAAACAGTCACCAAATCATGAATCCTATCGCACCACTGTCAGGGACATCGATAGAATTCCTACTGAAACAATATATAATACATACTATGTACGGTATATACTAAACATACTAAGTGCACAGACAAAACATTCTTTCAGACTTAATCGGTTGCATCTGCATACCCACATAATATCACAAATGGCATGATCAAAGAGGCAGTCTGTTTGTTGCTTCGATGATTATTTGTTTTGTATAGTTGTGATACGTATATGATATGTCAAGTCCGATGATGTCTCACTGAAAATTAGGTCCGCAGATTCACTGTATCATATGGTCAGTACTACGAGACCGGTACATCTGCTTTTTCCACTGCTAGTGTTAGCTACACAATAAAATCTAGTACATTCATTGGACAATAGCTAACGAAATAACATTATCATATGATCCGTTATCCGTCATGACTGGACCACTTTAGAAGCAACATGCGACCTTGAGAACATAATAATAAACAAAAGTATACATGTTTTTAATGAAGGTTGGTTAGCAGTGTAAGCCCTCTTAGTAATACCAAAACACCTGTTTGAAGCTGAATGATGTTGGTCCAGTCATAGTGATAACCAACATCACTATCGTGGACGGTAAGAACATGAAAACATCGAATGTTATTTGGCTGTCGCCGCATGTTTTATTTGGTCGACTAAGCGTGGATTGGGTGTTTGACTCACTTGTGGGCCGTGCGGACCAACGGGACCCATAGGACCTTGAACGCCCATCTCGCCAATTGCTCCAGCCGGCCCAATAGGGCCCACAGGACCAGTATCTCCTTTCGGGCCAATGGGACCAATTTTACCAGGAGCACCTCGTGCGCCCGGTGGCCCACGTTGACCTTCTTCACCTCCATCGCCAGGTGGACCTTGAACTCCCATTTCTCCTTTGTCGCCATCCCGACCTCGTGGACCTGCAGGACCGATCAGACCTCGCTCGCCATCTGGACCAGGGGGTCCTGGTGGGCCGATGGCACCAACGAACCCTTTCACTCCAGGTTCACCTCGTAAACCTACTGGGCCTGGGGCACCGTGGTTTCCTTTGGGACCCATTGGCCCGGGTCGGCCGATTGGTCCGATCAATCCAATATCACCTTTGACTCCCTTTGGACCAAGTTCGCCTGGGACACCGATAGGACCAGGTTTGCCAGCATCTCCCTTCATTCCTATAGCACCAGCGCGACCTCGTTCACCTTTGTAACCTCTGGGACCCTGAATTCCTGCTTCACCCTTCTGGCCAACTTCACCCACCTCGCCTTTTGGACCAGCGTCTCCCTTTAGGCCTAGTCGAATTCAGATGAAATACAACATTAAGAATGTCGAAACACTCAACGACTAAAAACTGGATGCGCGAATCTAGCTTCGTAATGTCTCATCAGTTAATTTCATTAACCGCGTCGAACTTACCTGGAAAGCCTGGGGGACCATCAGTTCCTGGCGCTCCAGTTGTACCTGGGCTACCTCTGATACCAGGTGGGCCTGGTGGTCCACGAGGACCAGCAATACCCTCAGGTCCAGATGCGCCCGCTGGACCTGGAGGGCCTGCTAAGCCCGGGACGCCCTGCTCACCAGGTTCGCCTTTTCGTCCTCTGGGACCAACACCACCGGGTTTGCCTTGGGGACCTTGTGGACCGGGTATGCCTATGGGACCTTGGACTCCGGGTAAACCCACTTCTCCTTGCTCGCCTGGTTCACCGACTGGTCCCCGTGGACCGTCGACACCTGGAAGCCCTTGATCACCCTTCAATCCACGTGGACCTATTTCACCTTTTTCTCCTTTCGGACCCATCAGACCAGAATCACCTGGCCGTCCATCCTCACCCTGAAATATTAGAAACGTTATTTAATTTACTTCAATCAGTTTGGTAAAACGATTCTTCACAGTTTACCACATACATATGTGTTAGGTCTAATGCGCAAAGAAACGGTTTTTCAGTACAGTTTAGATAATGTTCAAATTTGAAATAATTGACACCTATTCGTTCACATTAACAACCGATTTTATCTGATCAGACGTAATTCTTGGCGGTCTACTGTCAAGTCATATCAGTTTAAAAGCTGTATGCATACTTACAATCTAACCTAATACGTAAAATAGCGCATAATGAGCTTACTGGTAAGCAGCAGAAGATTTGATTGGTATGAGTTGAACGCCAGTCACAAGTGATCGCAGTTGCCGCATCCTAATAGACTTTCCAGTCAGTTCTTTTCCGAAAGAAGCTGACTGGAAAAGTTGTGGGAATGCGACAGTCGCAACCAGTTGAGTGATGTATAGTTTGCATGATGACCTTACTGATAGTCACGGGTGAGCTAACATTGATCAGTGGCACGAACTGAACAGGTATGAATAAGCGCAAACGGAAAACGGCCTGGTTAGAAAAAGAATTAAGAGAAGACATCTTAGAGTTTTACGACCAACTTTTACGATGGAAAAAAAAACGGGATTGTGAACTCACAGCAGGTCCGTTAATCCCGGGGTCACCACGAGAACCGTCCAACCCTGGAGGTCCCTGAAACACATGAAAGGAGATTAGATGTTCCCCCAAGATGTCTGAGTACTGATTAGACAAGTCAGTAGCGTTGCACGATCGAGTGATCGGTTACTGTACCTTGTCCTGAGCGCAGAAGACGGTTTGCCCGAGGACATGTAGGGTGTACAAACTCCTGTATAGGTCATGCCAAAAATCAAATCACAAACGCGTGCACTCATTTGCACGTCAGACATGCATTTACATCCTTCATTGTCATTCGTCTTCATGGAACTTCTACCGTTGCGCGTACACACTAATTTGACAGTCTGATCTTGTCCTTCGTCTTCCGGGCGTTCGGAACTCGTTCTTTTGTTCCTGAAAGTCGCCTGTGAGTAATACACTACTCGTGAGTAGCCTACTACTCACAACAAAATTGCCTGTCATACACTCAAATGGGCTAAATTAGTTGAGTTCATTTTACAGCCAGCTGACGACATGACGTCTGCCGGTTTCAAGCTTTCGTTTCACAATTAGCTCTGCTCCAACCAGCAACACATTTCCAAAGTGAGTATTTGTGGCTCTAAGGCTTCCCTTACCTCCTAAACTCAGACACCAGACAGAGTTACGACTCGTTTTAATTCCAGAACTGTTTCTGCGATGTGATGTTGCAGACCTTGTTTGACAAACCTGAGACTTCTTTGCTTGTAACATCATGGACAGTAGACTACTTCCAAAGCAAGAGTTATGGCAACAGCTAAATTTTGTTGATTCGTTGGACTTATTTCTTTAACAGCATCAGTAAACGAAGTTGCAATAGATTTGATTCAGGACAACATACGCATGTGAGCTTAGATTATATCAGTATTACAGAAAAAAACCCAATTAGTAAATGCAATTTAACACCAGATTTACCACTACAAATAACAAGATACAGTTCAAACGATATCTGCTAGTGGATTTATGCATACTATTCGAGCTCATGATGATTATATCAACTAGGCATTATGCTATACAAATATACACCTATAAGATGAAACTAGGTAGAAAGCATATTCATCGATCATGTATGCAGTTGGATATTTATTTCATTACAACAACGAGACAGTACAATTGTCAATAGTATCAAAAAACTATTTCACATTTGCACTCCCACCCACTATGTTGTCTATTCAAGTTATTTCCATTCACTGGAATTTCAGCTGTGTTACCAACTGAACAGGTGATTCGGTTGACAATATATATGTCAGTATTTTTTTGAAATGTTATAATTTCTTGAGTACAGTTAGTTCCGTAGGAGTCGAAAGCAGCTATGTTTTACAGTGGCATTATTCTAGCAATATATATTCATGTAAACAATGTCGGTTATGTGAAATCGTGTGACCTGTAGTAGATATACTCAATTAGCGAGCGTCATATTTTAATTCAACTTGCAGATTATTCGAAAAGTTCTGTAGACTGAAGAGGTCCAAAGTTTCCATCGAATCTCTGGTTTTGCGATAAATGATTTAGAAGGAAAAATTGGTAGACGGTAAATTTGTTTCAGTGAAATAGATTTGGAAAGCTATTGATTGAAAGAGTGTCTGATAAACACTGAAAGTTTTTGAGGTGTGATTGGATAGCTGTGTAGTACAACAAACCCTTGATTACACGCTGATATGTTCCAACAAAGAAGTTAGAACACTGACAGTGCATTACGTGCTGCTTCACATTTACCATATTTACAGAGTGACGTAAATCGGCTTTTTTCTACTAAACAATTAGGAATACGTAGTGGATGGTCAGTCGGTGGGATAGAAAATGTTATTAGATCCAAGGCAGGGTCAAGCATATGGATAATAAAGTTTGAACACACAGGGCCCGCTTCAGTCAGCTGACTGAGATTACTTCAGTAAACCGAAAGAAAGAGACGTAGTAGAGGATTGAATGTACAGGCTTGGTCAATAACGTAACCAGCGGTCAGGATGTGTTTAGAATATATGGACAGTGGTTATTTGTATTTCAAAAACACTACCATTCTCTGGTTTTCCGCACTGACTTCAACAAATATTCCTTCACAAGTCTACGATTATGTCCAAGAGGTAGTTAAGAACACTAACAGTCGATCGAGTATAATTTTACTCTACTCCAACGATTCTCAATGATTGATGAGTAAGAAAACCAGACTTGATGTCCTGAGGACATGTAACGAGTCAGTGTTTCGAACCAGTGTGACTCCCGGAAGCATGTCACACAACGGTAAGATACATAATACTCAATCAATCAGCAAAAGAATTATATCATGAGGTGACTGAAATGAAGATTATACTCTAACGTGTCTGTTGTACTGTACTGACAACACAAAAATGCACTATATAGACTTATGAAAGTGGTTATCAGTATGCCCACGTTATGCTAGCTTCACTATATTTGACTTGTATGGTTTTTAACGTATCTTCCACGAAAATTGGGTTTCCTCATTTTTATGACTGTATTACTTTTTATTTCATAGTGTATAAAAACGCCTAAAAACTCTATTTCTTTTATTCCATAACTCGTGTTATTCGTTTTTAAAGATCACAATTTCGTTCGTCAGGTGACTCGCCACAACCTATGACGAGTCAGGCAGTCTAGCCGTAATGACAGAGATGAATTGAAACAAACGTGAAAGCATTTCTGTGAAAAGTAGCCAATATCGTCTAAACAACGACGTGGAAACATTTTTCGTTCTACAGGAAAATACACATTTAATCTCTGTGAGTACAAGATACGAGCCAATAATATCAACTATTGTATGGTAGCAGTATCCAGGACAGACGTGTTTTTTAATACGGCGTTCACAGGGGATATATTCAATTGGGAATGGAAGGTTTGCGTGGAAAAAGTCATTTTGAAATTTTTTAGCGTTGATAACCCCAGTGTGTGTGTCATACAGCTTTTGGCATCATCTAGTCAAAAGAACCATAGTCACCAGCTTGAAACACTGGGTTCCTTTTAATAACTAAATTGGAACAGAAGGAGACATATGTTGCAATCTGGTACAATTTCGTTTGATCTCGTCAGTTCTGGAGGTAAAAGCTGCAGATTACGTACTACAAACAAACTGTGTTAGACATGAAGTGGAATACATTCAGACTAAGTATGTTGTCAACAATACTGTAATCCTTGGGGATTGCTTCAACAAATTTTGAGCACACAACACCGGTTGGTGAGTTCTGAACAACGCAGCTTTGTTAAGGGTCAGTAGCTTCGAGTTACATTTACACAACACTATCTTGATAGACCTAGATGAATTAACTTGGTGACCTATTGTCATAAAGCGTATATCAACCGAAAATGTGGGATTTCGATCTGTTGGTTCATATGCTTGGGAATGCTGTATCATCAGTTATTGTGACCATTTGGGGAGCCCATTCTGTTACCGAATGAGATGATCAACGTTCTTTTTCTGCATTCAACCTGGTAGACAAGTCAACAGATGGAATAGTTGAACAAACTGCGTCCACAATTTTGTGAAATTTATTCATTGGTTGTTTGAGCCAAGTAAGTAAAAAGTGACCAAGTTGCAATTCATGTCATTTGGAATTTCTATTATAGGAGTTGATAATTTGGACTGATTGATCCCTAGGTAGTTTTGTTTTCTAACAATACAATCATTAAGATAAATGCAACAAAATCTGTTCGCTATCGTTTTGCTTCTGCAGGACTGGTTACTTTGTTCTGATCGATCAGCACAATCCAAGTTAATTGTCACTAACCACACCGGTTACATTCAATCGTTAAGTACCTAATCATTGCATAAATCAAAATGACTGTCACAAATGCAATCCTTACTACATTACAAAGATATTTAAAAATTAGCTGACGCTTTATCCATAAGATGTCTCCTCTAGTTTTGTCAGTTCTGCATTGCACCGTGCTAAGTAAGCACAAGTCTGAAGATGATTTTATGCGAGTTGGTATGTACAGAACTACTAGATTAATGATTTTTTGAACTAACTGGTTTTCATGTTTACCCAGTTTGTGTTGCTGCCTAATCTCCCATAGTACAGTGCTTGCTTCACAGTACGATGAAAAATCAGTCCGACCATAAATCAGACACAAAACACTTTTGATTGTTCCCTCAGTCTTCTTAAAATGCTTGGGTAGATACTCCAGGTATTGTAGTAGGTCGGGGAAACGCGACAAAAAGAGTGCTTGACAAGAGTATATTAAGACGCGCATGAACTTCTTGACCCTCAGTCGCAGAAATATTCGGAATATACTTGATATCAACTTTGGGAACTTATCACAAGTGTAGTCTTCGTCAGGATAACCGGTTCTTTTTTTGAAACAAGCTTGAGAATACATATAGGGGAACCAGTAGCATTCGAACCCAAGCATACTTTGTGGTCATTAACGGTTTATGTACAGCAGACAACAGCACAGGAGGATCACGAGTTCTAATCCGAGGTTCACCGCTACGTCGGTCTGGTCGATGAGAGCGAAAATCCCGTAGTATTTTGCATGGTTGTGTATATTTGTAAGGTGATCGAAGAACATACAAAACAAAATCGTTACACAATGTGTACGCATGTCTGCGGCTAAACTCACACTTGGTCCTGGGCGTCCGACCATGCCTATAGCCCCACGCGGACCTTGGAATCCAGTTTCACCCGGGTGACCTTGTTCACCCTTGGGTCCTCGTTCACCTTGCAGCCCGTCCGGTCCAGGTATGCCAGTCATGCCTCTGGGACCCCGAACACCCTTGAGAGAAAGCTTTTTAACAAAAGGTTGGAAAAATTAGTTAAAAATGTCGTCAACGTTTACCGTCATAATCACTCTGGAAATAACATGCGCAATCAGTCTTTAGAGCCCAAGACACAGTCGGTAATTTTAACGTGCATTAATGCACCAGATCTTCTCTGGTCAACCTAACCTATCGATTCTACGGCAGCCGGTCAAAGCAAGGCGGAAAAGCAAAATCTTCAAACCTTATCAACGGAGACGAGAAGAATATAAGTGAAATTAACGTATGGAGCAGGTTATGATTTTAACTGTAGCCATGACAACAGGGGGTTCCAACAACTTCGTTGAAAATTTTAGCACAAAAGTGAAACCGTTCCAAATGTTCTTAGAAGGCCTCTACTTTCAAACTTCTCATAGGAATCGTGTAAACTGTGTCCATCCATACTTGTACATTAGTTAGTGCGGTGGTGCACTACGACATCGTTTGTTCGTTTACACGGATTACCACAGAAATAGAAACACAGTTACAAACATCTCTAGCTCTATTAGTCCAAGGACTCACCAGATGTTTTTGAAGTAGATCCCGAAATGTGGCCGCCCGAGCAAAATTACTTGTCCCAACGCCCAAATTCAATGGAATCACAAACAAAGAACCTCCAGGACCCGGTGCTCCTGGTGCTCCATCTAATCCTTTGATTCCGTGCTGACCCTGGAAGAGAAAGTTTAAAAAATCCGACTGGTTGACTAAGTTCAAACCAGAGCAAATTAAATTGATGAATCGTGTACAAGTGTGCTTCGGTCAAGCTGAACTGTCCGCAAGCCACAAAGTACGAAGAGAACCACATGGCCAATCAGTGTGGCCAAGAAACTGAAAGCTGCCCACGAACGTATGGTTGTTATCCTCTGACTGTTCGATGCATAAACACCGTAGGGAATGCCAACCGTACATATCACTAGTGATTGAATTCCGCTGTCGAAGCATCGTCACGGCGACTAACCGGTGTGTTTTGTGGGAACCAAACAGGACTGTTAAAGTAGACTGAATAACATGGTGAGCTTCTCATTGATTGCATGAAGCTTTCTAAACGTGGATGTGTATACTTTTTTGTGGCAAAGTACTTCTCATTACATGCGACAGTCGATTTGCAGATTTTTCTATCAGTCAGTGATCTTGTCACATGGTCATCAGAACAGTCGCATACATTACCTATCATCGTTTGCTCGAATTGCGAGGAAAGACGTATGTTAGTAAAGATGTTATCATATCGAATCATACCATTACGAGACATCTGCTCAGCACAAACCACCCGTCATTACAGTTAAACATTTCATTGTTGGACTATACGAGAAGATAAATCACTGAGAAAAACTCCATCACACTGACCCGATTGCTTCCAATCGATACCCATTCAAATGAAGATAATTTCTGTGTACAAATTGGTAAATCAAAAGTGTTGCGGACGAGGACGATCATTAAAAGGATAACGAATGCGACCATTACAGACATTACAGACACAAGACGTACACTATCACTCAACTGGACAGTTACAATCATATCCACCATCGAAGTCCCTAATCAGCGGTTAACCAGTTCAATGTTTAAGTTCAAAAGAACAAACTCATGTTAAATGAGTTATTGATGCCAATTCGTAAAATACTCATCCTGATTGCATGATACAAAAGCGGAGCTTATACAACAATACCTTCTCCGTTTTCCGCTGGGCAGTGTTCGCAAAATAATTGGTAAATAGGCTGTGGTTCAACGTGTAGAGCGAGGTAAACTCCTTACAGTTAAACACCGAATTGTAGATTAAAGAATAATCAATAAATAACCATGAATTGATCTCATTTTATAGCCTCAGAGAAATCTGATAATCTGATTTGAACCATGTGCTTTCAAAGCAATCATTGATTTAAATTGTAAACAACACTAGAAGAGGGATACAATATTATTCCGTTCGAACTCAGTTTGGTAAGGTGGTCACCGATTTTCATTCATTCTGTCAAACTATGTATTGTATCTTCAGAAGTGAATGTTGGTCATTAGGCTTTCGCATTCATTAGAATCGACTTCAGATCACACAGATACTCAATAGAAAACTTAAAAAAACAACATTAAAATGTCCAATTCACCCCAGCTTTTGCAACTTAACCCTTTATGGACGATTCACTGATTATGTGTCCCACGATAGCAAAACAGTGTAAAGTAGAGGAACAAGAAAAAAGGGATTATCATACTGAAAAAAGTTGGAATCACAGGAGCACTGTAGATGAAAACAGAATATATGGTTCGGAAATGTAATTCAATAGTTGATAACTTGTTAACACTAACAGTAAAGGTTGCACGTAACTTTATAGCTGGGAGACGAGGTGGTCTAGTGAAAGTATCCAATGAGTTCTCTCATAAAGTCATCCACCGACGTCAAAGCAGATTTACATAGGGTATTCCAGATAGGCCGTACTCTAACACTGAAAGAACGTTGTTTACACTTCAAGCGACTCTTCTGGTGTTGTGGTTTTAACAAATGACTTTGAAGACAATAAGCTTGCACTTAGCGGGTGAATGCTCATCTGAGGACGTGATGGCTAACGTAGCATTTATTGAGCGGGACTATGAACGCGTTTGAAAGGTGTACAGTACATAAATAACTGACAAAAATCAAGCCGACAAGAAGGCACATTGCGAGATGCAAGCATTTCGTTTATTCTCATCAGTCGATTACATAAAACGTTCGGTTTATCGCGCATATCCCGCAGCGGAATTGCGCCTGTTGCTTTCCACCTGCAGGATGAATCTCCACTGCCCTGATCGTTCTTTCTCGGAAAACTCTGCCTCTCATGTTATCTACCAGTTCACTTGCAGTTGCGGTGACTCATACATCGGCAGAACGGACCGAAACTTACGACAAAGGAAGGCGGAGCATTTCCCCAAGTGTCTTGTGCGAATAATGAGTCAACGTGGGTCAGTATGCCAACACTCGAACAGAAACCCGACGTCTTCGATCGCGAAACACTTAGTCGCAACAGGTCATGTGATTGACCCTGTCACTTCGTTCATGGTCCTATTGCGTAACCGCAACCCCAAGCTGTTGGCATTCTCGGAGGCATTGTTGATCAAGCGTCACGCACCGGCCCTTTGTTGGCAAAAGGTGCTGACGCAATCAATTTCGTTACCGTGGCAGTGAACCCTGATTGCTCCCATATGATGTTCGTTCATTTCATTGTTTCGTCGCCAAGCCCTTAACCTATATAACCGAACGTTTTATGTAATCGACTGATGAGAATAAACGAGATGCTTGCATCTCGCAATGTATGTCTTCTTGCTGTCTTAATGAACTGGATAAAGGGAACTCAATGTTTCAAAAATTAGGCCATCATTGTGGGCGACAAAATGTCTAACATATAATGTAACCCTACATTATACTTCCTCAACTAAGTGTGTCTTTCGTAGAGAATAGTCAGCAAGCTTGAATTGTTAACTCGATATGAACGTGTACCTATGAGCTGAACATCAGGACACCCCTCTCTGACCAGAAGATCACAAGTCACTCGGTCAGCATCCCGGGAATCATAAAGAATCAGTTACGGGACAGAATGAGATCTTCTGAAACGATCGTTTCTAAGTATTTCTCTAGCAGATAATCACAGCTAGCTTGCCACCTCCTAACAACTACTTAGCGAGAAAATACTGATCAATGTGTATCACTTTACATTTGAGGAAGCCAAGTGGAGGCTTACGCATTGTGGCCCAGCAATACAATCTGTCAAGATTATTTTGAAGTTCTTCCCTTGTACTGATATTAGTCTCTTTTCGCCATATCTCTCGGTTTACTTACTCTCTGGATTTCGGCAGGTTAGCTGAGCACGAAAAATCTTCAACGGGTCTTCGAATGTATTTTCAATACCAGATGCTAACAGAACTGGTTTGTGGTTAACAGGCTCATCGCAATTACCCTCTAGAAGACATGGAGATACAGGATAGATCTTTCAGACCCCCCAGAAACTCGCCTTGTCCCCGTAAGTCCACTATAACTAAGTTAAAAGAGTATGATGAACATGACTGACATGCTTTGTCTCCTTCTGTTATGCAATTGTTTTACTATTCAAGTATGCTGTACAATTTGGTGATACGTACGATTCGACAATAATACGTTCTGTGTTGTTGAGCCTAGTTGTGTTTTACGATTCTTGTACGCTCGATTGTTATACTATGTAGTTCAATTCCAATTACAAAGACTGGCGTCGCACTTCCCTGTTATTTACAATGATTACTGAAATGGATCGATTATTCACTAATTCAAATGCTAGAGAAGTGGGAGATTACTTGGAGAGGTTTGACATTTGGTGCCTCACAAAATCTGAGTTGGATGAGAAGAAGAAGTTTGCTTTCATTCTACATTTCATGGAAGCTTATGATCTTGTCAAAAACTTAGCTTTCCAGGAGTCACCAATCAATTGTTCCTATCCTACGGTAAAGAAAATACCCCGCCCCCGTAGTTCTAATTACAACAAAGAGTTTAAATCTTGTTGGTCTTGCAATAATTAACATACCGTACACCGCCTCCTATGTATCCAGACCGAATCAGTTAAAGCTTGAAGGTAGAGCAAAACGTATTATAATTATGTAAATTTAGTAGCTAGCCACGCAATAGTTATTATTCGAGAGTTTAAAAGTTGTTTACTAATACGAACCAACAGTGTTTGTTTGTTCACTTACTGGTTCACCCTTGTCGCCTGGTGGCCCCATGTCACCCATATTCCCTGTGGGACCCTGAAACATAAAAACAAAACATATTTGGTTACACAAACAAAAATCAGAACGTTTCGTTAACGGCTAAATTCAGAATATAAGTTTAGTGACAGTTAAATTTTTTACTGTACGCTTTACACTCAATCGTACTTATGAAACGCGAATACATGTACTGACTGAACCCCACCACCTCCCAAAGGCTCGTTTGCTCGAGTCCGTCAACAGCCATTCCCTGGCCAGTGTATGCCATGGTTAACAGTTCATATTTTCTCACAACACCGGAACAATTTCGGTAGTGAGTAGTCCTGAACGGTAATGACTTGAAACTGACTAGTCTGAAGTTATTGAAGAAAATTTTATCGACGAGTTAAGCAAACAGTTTTACTAAAGATGTGTCCAGGTAATCATGGTGTTACACTCAGATTAGCCTGTCTTCGTTGGAAACTTTTGCTACACTGTATTTAAGTCATAATGGTACAGGTGCATACCAAACTATTCAAACGGTTTATATTAACACAGCCTTCTTATGCAGTCGAGACTGATCACTGGGAAAACCAGAGTAAACTATGTAGTGCTGTCTCATTAGTTGTAGTTCAGTTAACCAAACACTGTACGTACACACAAACACCTGATCACTGACTGGCATACCTTCTTTCACTAACTTGTGTTTCAAATGGACAAGCCACAGAATGAACAGGATTTTTCAGGTATGGTCAACCACTCTGAAACACACCGTTTAAGTCTGTGGTCACGACTGACTGGATTAAAATGTTCGAAACGTCACTGACACATTACACACGAGCTATTCGGGGCCACAGTTCTCGTGACCAACTTCGTAAATAACGCGCATTCCCATGGATCATCAGACGCATGTCCCTGAGGTTACCGGTTCTATAGTCACTTTCCATCAATATGTTAGCATGCTGCCTACCCATGCTTTTGTTCCCATTTGATTTCTCTTTTCACTATGAACATGCGAATCTAGAAAACTGAGACTAAACAATAAGACTTCATGGTTTAGCTGGGCCACGCTGACAACACTCGGACCAATCCGATGCAACACCTTATTCAGGTTGCCAGGCCGTTTATGTGTGAATTAAATCGTGCAGATCTCATGTCACCAGTTAAAGCAACACATCAATGACCGTAACCAAACAGACACCTAGTTAGTTAATTCAGCGTTTGCAAATTTTCGGATGCTTTTAACGCTAAAAACAATACGCTTTGTTGATGTTTGTGACGGATTACCAAACTGTGTAATCGCAGTAAATTTGGAACGTGGTAGAAAATATTCGACTGTTGTGAATCAACGCACACACGCTCAACCACTTCGAAGTTTCACTTTGCCTAAGATTTATTTAGTCAAGACAGATAGAGGACAGGTTGTGTGACGTGCGCATTTCCATTTACTCTCGCCAGTCGCTAACGTATAACCAGTAAATTTTACACAAACTACACATAGTAACAACGAATGAACTGACTAGCGTAACAGTTAACCATTAAGCGGTTGGCTCTGCACAACGATGAAACACTCGACAGATCAATCTATCTCCCACATAATACGTCGGTTCTATTGCAGATGTAGTGACATCTGCATAGAGGGAACAGATTGATGCCTACATCAACGCATGCTGTAGTCCGTCCCGAAGGGGTTATCGACTGCAATTTCAAAAAACGACCTACGGACTTTGTAAGCGGCTCGAAGAACCCGGCTTCATTGATTGCCAAACACACTTACCAATCTGAATCCTAGTTGGCTCGGTCAAATCGTTCATGTAATCGCAACCCAAAACTAATGACAATGCCAATCGGACAGCATCCGTCAATTTTGCATACATAAAAGGCACTGAGGCAACCAACCTCTTTTCAGTGAAAGTAATTACACTATTAGCGCGCGAATGTTCAGAACTACTTCCTTGGTTAGTTCACTCGTTGGTGCTATGTTCGGTTTATACAAACTTTTCTGGTTCTACGTTAGCTGCTGATGAGAGTAAGTTAAAATGTTCACGTCTGGCGACATATCTTCTCTCCGTTTTGATTGAATAAGTAAATGGAATTCGGTGATTTAAACTTTGAAACGTTCTTCTCCCGTCAACAATGTGAATAAGGAAGACATTAGGCTGATATCAGAATATCAGTCTATTGTTTTAAATTCTTCTTACGATTTATTTGACAGTAGAGAAGCTAAAGGTGTTCTACGTTCTATGATAGGAAACCACCTCTTTCGCCTTGTATCCTCATACAAAGTCGTGACGGCCCACATACTTTATGCCAACCAAATAGTGTTGGTGTAATTGGCAATATATACAACTGATTTGTCTCCTGAGCGAACGGATAGGTTGCGCTGAACAAAACTGACTCAGAAACACAATTGCAGTATCAATACAGCTGTCCGTTCACTAAAACCTCGTTGTCATATTTGTGGTTGATGTAAAAATAAATCAAACTTACCTGAAGCGGATCTAGTTCCTGAGCTGCCTGTAAATATACAGAAAAGGAGGATGCATATGTAAATTATATACATAAATGTAATGAATGACCATTAATATGTATCTGTCAGATCCATGGACAACAATACATGTTTGGTAACTAATTGGAGAGTTGATGAAGTTACCGGATTCTCAGCTGGACATTGAAATTTTGTAAGATTAACATCATACATCTGTAACCGCAGTTTACTCATTAACACCGAATGATGAACGTACATTCAGCTTGGCTACTTAAAGACACATTCACGCCAATGATAGGTTGACTGTAGGAGGATTATGAATTCAGAATGTCGATTTTTCTTACAGATAATTTGACAACTGAGTCTATCGAAGGAACGATAGGTATGATACAACTTTCGTGACGTTCTCTCTTGTTTAGTTTACTGATTCGGTGCATTGAAAACAGTAAAACGGAAGTTGACAAGAATGCACTGTTACTGACGCGCTTGAACATGCGTTTGAAGTCATTGAAAAAAGAATGTTAACATCAAGAACTCAATTGACGTATTCACCATTCAACTGTTGTAACATGACGCTTATAAAAGTCAGAAGAATGGTTTGTTTACAGATAACTAGGGGGGGGGGGTATTTGGTTGATATGAATTGAACAAAACACACAGCTGACGGCATGTTTCACATTCTCATTGAACCTTTGGTCAACTATTTCGGAAAAAGTCTAGCTGACCACCTACTTTGTCTTTTCTCAATACGATCGAGCAACTGGTTTGTTATTTACAAGCTAAAGCGGTCAAGTGTTCAGATTCGAAAATATGGTCTTCCATAAGATGAGATCAGTTGATCGCAGCTGTTGCATTTTCATAGACTTTCAAGTCGGCCCCTTCCGAAAACAAACACCTTACTCGAGGTTCACTCCTGTTAGAGTTTGTCAGTAGTGCATATCCTTGCCATGGTCGAATCTAGAACTCTGGCAGAGCTTTCCTGAGGCAACCGCATTGGCTACTGTGTTACCGACCTCACACTGGCACGACTGAAACATCATATTATGTGCGTCTAACCACCTTCACTTGTGAGTAACGATCCGATTGGCTGATCGCCTCCAGAGGAGACACAATAGCTGTCCTGTTAACTCCTATCGATGACCGCTCGACTATCACTTTTCCCTAAGCTGAAATCACTAATTTATTGCGCGATATTCTGATTACTGATGAGTTGTAGGGGAATTTGAATTTTTTTTGAAATAAATTGAACATGGGCCTCATGAATTGAAAAGATCAGACACTAATGAGCAATCTCTTATGCTCCACTGAGCTGCGGTCTCCCGCATCTGGTCAACTTACGTAAATTTGTAGTGTATACCCTGATGATGAACCACTAAAATCAAGTTCGTTAGCTATGCGTTCATTCTTCTAAATAAACAACGCATGATAGCATAACTTAAAGGCAAGTTAGTTTGTATTGTCAGAGAACTTGAGTATTCATGCACGGTTGCACCGAGTGGCTGTGACTTTCCTATCGAAAAAACCAACACCATTTTCAGTCGATCACGTGGCAACCACTTTGAGTCAGAGAAACTCACAGGCCACCACTGAATTGCTCCCTGTGGGAAAGTTACACACCTGACATGCCGCCCAGCTCCTTGAGTTGGACTCATAGCCTCACAGTACAGATAATTTCACTTTTTGTCACTTGTGTTGAGCTCAGATTTAAGCGTACTAATAAACAGGAAGTCCGACTGCGGAAGATCTAAACTTTGAACGGGTTCGAACCAGCGACAGAAACAGCATGCTCAGAGGTGACAAGTGCTGTGCCAGCTGATCTACGAAGCCATACCGGAAGCTCAGAAATTTCACACTTGGACTCACTTACTTACCTACTGCATATCAGTAGTGCTAATAACAGCTAGATGCACGGTCAGGTAAAAAAGCGATGGTCAAATGAATAAGCGACATTCATTAAAGTCCACACCAAAAGGAGCGCAGAGAAACAGACAACAATAGCAACAACGTTTTGCTCATTTTGAGTGAGGAAATAGCCGGCTGTTGTAAGTACGAAGAGAGTGCACTTTGCACACATGTCTAGCCAATGTTGAATGAGTATTAGAAATCACCGTATCGAGCCATGTGAACGTCAATATACCAAACAGGTGAGCTTCATATATGCTTTCAGTAAATTCAGCGGGAGGTCAGGGACGTCGTCTTATTTGGTGAGAGAAACCGCCTTAGTACACTCAAAAGCTGTAAACGGGAACATTGTCCTTGCACGATTTTTCTTCTCTGTAATCAACACTCGCTGATTTGTAATGCACACTTTACTCATCGCAAGTGGTTTAGTTTCGTATAATGGCTGATGAAGTTAGCCTCTGATAAGATTTACCAGACTATAACATAAACTAAACACCCAATACAGGCACGCTGCTCGTATCACAGGCGGTAGCAAACGAGCATGTGTTTACCGCATCTAGCTCATCCGGTTAACAAAATCCACAGACTGACTTACGGCCTAAAGTTAATGTGAATCAGACGTAAGAAAGTCAGACAGCGAGAACGGAATGGACCGATCGGTCAGTAGAGGGAGATTATTCGAATTATCAGCTGTATAACCATCAAATCACTCCTATGATGAATTCTGAGCCCGGACTGGATAATTTTTGTATGTAGTGGTTTTTAGATGAGACTTACTTGTGAAAAGTCACGGCTTCGGCTGGATTCGAACCAGTGACAGAAACACCATTCCCAAACGTGGTTAGCACACTACCAGCTGAGCTACGAAGCCACGTCAGGAGCTCGGAAATTTCCCATTTAAACTCGGTAACTCACCCATCCCACTGTCTCATATGAAATCCATCAAATGATTGACTGATCCGGCAGGATCTCTCGAACAGTTCATGCTAGAATCCACCAACGCCACTGTTAAGCATAGAATTGGGTCTCATAAAAAATTATACGTCTTCCACACTACTTATTGGCAGTGGTTTTTCATTCAACCACAGCTATAAAAACGGCAATAAGATAATGCTGATCTAGAGTTCGATCGTCCCGACAGAAAACATTTGATTGTCATTCAATGTCGTGTTTAAAACAGGTTCGCTAGCTTTCGTTGCAGGTTTATAATGGGTGTTCCAGATAAGTCGGCAATCCAGAAGTATTGCAGATATCTAACGCTTATTCTTTATTGTTCCGACTATTGCTGAATAATGTTAATGTTTTCCTTCTCAGTCGAACGAGTAGCTCAGTTTACGCTTCAAAGTAACTGTTCATAAAACTATACTACTCAGTATAAGTGGAGTAATACTAATAAGCGACAATATTTATAATCATTATCTTTATATGGATTCTGTTATGAACACGTAAACGAAAAATGATCCTCCCAACTGCCGGTAGCAGCAGTCAGATAGATTTCCAGCAAAAAGTTCCACCGACTCTTTTCGACAATTAACCTTATCTCTTGAGGCTTATTTTCCATCTGATTATTAAATTACACCGGAACTTTCATACATGCCACTTATGAACCACATTCCTTATCGATCGCCTGTGTCCGACTTTGTACATTCAAGTGCACCGTACAGGTACAATGGGATGTGGGATACAATGCGAGCTTCAAATGTCAAACTGTCACGCGTAAGAAACGACATGTCCAGAAACACACAAAAGAGCAAGCACTTACTTCATCCCCCATCATTTGACCATCTTCGCAGTCTGTTGTGTAAATATCACATTGTTTATTTGCAGCCTCGCCGGTCGGTACGATAAATAAATCTTGTATTGCCCCCTGGGGAGAAAAAAAACAAACAAAAAAACACGATCATTACCGTGTTACAGGTTCGAACAGTTATGGTGTACAGATCTAGCAGAATAAACGGCACCGTGACTGTATTGTTGGTTGGAACAAACAAGAAGATCGTTGCTTGTTCCGCTCGGTTACCTTTATCCAGGCAGCCACTATTATGAAAATGTTTGCTTCCTTCTATTTATGACGTAATCTTTGATCACAGCTGAACGATTTTGACAAGATAATTCAAAGTGGAAATGAACAGTATCTCTTACGCAAAGCACACATGATGCTCTAAGGCCAGTCACTCAGAGATGGAGCTCTAAACAGGGCACGCCGTACTATTGTTATGTCAGTCGCCATTAGACGTATGCCGCACCGGTTGGAAGTTAAGATAACGGGTTATCTGGACGCTCCGAAAGGCAAACTCAAAGATAGAAGTTGGAGCAGAGTGATGGCTATCACTGAGTAATGACACTGCAGATGCTGAAGATAAATGACACAGCGGCTTCCACCTCCAATTTTGTGAAGTCCTTTGATAGACTGGCAGAGTAAACTAACATTTACCGAGTCTTCTGGGTTATGAGACACAAATAAAACATGATCTATATTGTCAAAACTGCAATATGTTCCTTTCAGCTGGTCTATTTACAGTGCATTCTCTTTAATAACGAGGTTGACTTTAACAGCAGCCGTTTAAACCGGTGATTATTTTTCACTGACCTCCTGTTTCACGCTCAACCTCTGAAGCGTTGTGCACAACTTATAACCAATACCGTCCTACTGCTCGCGATCCCGTGCTCTGACACACCAGCTCGATACTATTACCAGCCCACAGGTTGTCAACCGTTGTGGTGTGTGTATGTAGTCGACTGTTTCTACGATTACCTATCCAGACGGCTGTAGCCATAATCACACGAGACTGACCTTGGGGCAATGCAGGTGATAGTTTTCGTCAGTGTGATGCCAAATTGTCATGCGGATGAGACGTGTGTCTGTTCTATTACGATGAATCTAAAATTGTGCACCACTGTGGAACACAAGTTTATCATGGGAATGGCTGTCTGACGATAAAGATAGGAATGAGCAACTCCGGTGACAGTGGTCGCGTGTTTGAAAAGCGAATTCCAAATAATGGGTGTTGTGCATTACGATGATCGCGTTATAGAATACCCATTTCGGGTAGATCACGGCGACCGTAGGTTCTACAACCTGGTTACAGGACACAGCGTATCCATCTATATCAACCGGTTCGTATCAGATCAAGATTATCACTGAATTGTTCACATTTTAAACGATTTTCGCTGGACAGCCGTTCGGCCGAAGCAAATATCAGTTTGCATGAATGGCTTCGTTTGATCTTCAGGGAACTAGAGACCTTCATTACACTGCAATACGCTCGTGATTCGGATGGCAGAAAACACGTTATAGGGTACAGATCTAGTCATTCGTAGTGCAATTCTTTCGAAGCACTGTCTATCAGACTGACGTTACACAATAGACATCATGGCTATGAGAGCAAGTAACAGAGTTTAAGGAAAAGGGCAAAATTCATAGTTAATTGCTGGTGTCAAGTGAACAGTATTGAAGTGTAACAGAATTGCTGACAAATGTGAAATTCAACAATAAGAAGAAATGCAACCTATTTGAGAACGGCTTCATACGAAAGTAACCTCCTTAAAGATTGTATGTAATCCAATTCAGATATCCATGGCCAAGACAGCCAAATGTAGCAGAACGCCACTGAAACCCTCAATCGGGAAGAGATGTCGCATGATCAATGTCAAGAGGAACGAATTTAGGCTAAATCATCAAAACTAAGAGCGAAACAGAACAAAAAGTGTAACAGTAAATTAAGTTGAAACCTTCTTTTTCCGTCAAGAGTTCGAATGAATAAAACAATGGGTTGATATTGCACGATTTGTGTCCAGACAACTTTTGATGCATCTTTACGGATACATCAAACAGATAATTTATTCATCAATATGAGAAAGCAAACGAAATATCAAGGATGGCCAAATGTGTTATGTTTAAGCTGCTGCCATCTGCGCTGAACAATCTTTCCTTTCTAATACGTTGTCCAATCGCATCAGTGTTCCTTCATGATTGGCTAACGCGCAATACTACATTTTTGATTTGCTAATTATGTTCTATATATGTTCAACTTTGAATTAATTGTGCTTGTCGTTTAGTGTTCCATCGAATGCCGGAAGTTTTTCTGAAACTCTACCTTGTGAAAAAATAACAAAAAATGTTTGGTACAGATAAACAGTTTAGACTGTCATTTTGAGGATTCGTGAATTCGAGGTGGGCAGCCAGACAGGCTGTCGTACACAAATTTTAGTGAGTTTTCACTATTGAACTAATAATTTTGTACATTGATGATTGTTGAAAATGATGGTGTATGCATGAGGCTTTTCACAATACTACTGCTATCCGACAAAACTTACTCGAAATCCATCCTTCAGGAGTTGCAATCGCCCACGTTTATCTAGTTGAACAGACGTTTTGTTATAAGCGATCGATTCGCGCTGACGGCAATCAATCAGCAACCTTGCGACCGATTGTTCAAGACTGATTGCAAATCGATGCCATCTGCGGAACCAGAGAAATCAAACCAACATGTGTCGAACTGGAAAGAAATACTCCGTTTGGAACCCAAGAAAAATATGTTACGTCACTAAATGAGATGTGCTTTCAAGTGATGTCTACCACTGTACGCAAAGCAGAAGATACTGAACACGCATATGCTTAGTGTTCTTCCTCATGATTGGGTACAAAATATTTTCTGGGCTATTAGTGAAGCTGTTGGAGTTGGAAATGATATATAAGACACATGGTTTCCGTAAGCCCTGTATGTACAGTCATGTGGCGTCATTCGGTGATAAGTAATCCTCGGTCTAATCGAGCGATTTCAGTAGGCAGCCGTTGCAATTAGACAGACAGATATGCGTGGAGAAATCCATTCTAGGATTACCTTGTCATAGTGACTTGAAATAATGAACACCTGCATGTTGCTTGTGCTGCATTACTTGCGGTCTGACTCACACGCACCGGATCCAGTTTACCGCCGTAGGAATAAACTTGGAGACGTGTGTATGGAGGTCTTCTTGATTCTGTCGGCCAATCCCGGTCTAACACATTGATACACACATCACAAGTAAACGCCAAGAGAGCTGCGGGTCATTAGTGATGTACAAACTCAAACGGGTTGATCGGATTAGCCGTGGTTTTACGATATTTGATCATTCATTTATTGGGGTTCGACCAGTCAGATATCTGTACCACACCTTGTACATTTTCGTGATAATTTGAGGTAGATGAGTTCTTTACAGCAGTTACAAGTTTCTTGATAATAGTATAACCATTTCACATATCTTGAAGGGCCGAGTCAACGTTATCACTTTGTACCTAAATCCGTGTTTGCCATCACGTGGGTGAGTGAGCAAAGGGCAGATTACACGTTATCAATTCATCCAAACATGTATATGCAATCATTAAATGAAGCCTGATTGCGAACTTGCAGTCCATACATTTCACGCATATCTACTGCTGGTGAGAGTATACCTCCAAATGAGTCTAACAATTAAACATACTTCCCTATCGATTATTCTTTTTGGGAGGGAGAAATACCACTCACAGTTGTTTACATTTTCCCCATTTAATATACCTTCCCACAATCTTTTAAAAGTAATATTGTTCTCGAGTTTTCCTCGCTCTAGGGTTTGTCATTAGTGCACATTCTTTACACGATCGAGGTATGAACTGCGGCCGATGTTCTCTTATGACAACAATGCTGACCATTGTGCTACTGGCCTACGCTAGGTACTACCGCATTTTCACATTTAAACACCCATGCACATTCGTTCGTGATTACTGACACTTGTCAGTCGACCACATCAAATGGAGTCAAGGTGACTTTCCTGTCCGCACCAATCGATAATACTCCGTCCATGTATTTATAAATATTATTTAACCCGCTAAGTATTGTCCTTGACTACTGGAGATCAGTGGAAGGTTTTGTCCAGCATGAACCGAACACAGCCCACTCGTGATTTCAGCTTCTTCATTGAAACAAACCGACCACTAATACTGATACGCTCGGATTGAGCAGAAACAAAACATTGTGAGTTTTTGAAAGACCTGTATGAATGTACTAACTGTGGCCACATTTAACTGTTGTTCAGTATATATTAACTCATTCTGTGTAGACCCCATCAGGACTAGTAAGAACGATTTATTTGTTTACATTCTGTTTCATTGCTGTCCGCGTAATCTTCATTTAGAACACTCTCTCCCTCTACAAAACTAGTTTCTTTACGTTGGAATAAATTAACAAAACAAAGGCAATGACCGTTTTTTCACTGACACTTGTTGCAATTGTCTACTGTAATTACAGCGAATTTTCAATATCCCCATATAATAAGATGACACCAATTATCAATTAACTCCTAATGATGGGGTGTGCTGAACACTGAACAGAGTTTAATTGATCTATTAAATAAAGTGCATTATCTCCCTCGGTTTCTATTCATTCAGCCCACCCAATGAAATAGGGTAGTGAAGGTAGACGTTAAGCAAGTCGACTTGCATAAAAATGAAATACATATCAGAATATTTTCGAGTGAGCCCTCCATATATGACATTGTCTGCCATGCCAGTGAACAGTGATCTATTATCGTTAATGCTATCAGTCTTAGTGATTTTAGCTACGTATAACTGACCAGAAGGGTTCTAGGGAGAGAGAACAAGTTTATCACACCAAATCCTTTGATAATCACGAACCGGAGAAAGTGACAGTTACAGACTCAAAGTCGTCACCTGACATCTCGATCTGTTGAATTAAGTTCAAGTACAGAAGCATCTGTGGTGTTCGAGAATTCATTGGCCAGAAGCAACATCCTTTCAGTGCCCACTGACGACAAAACTTAGGTATGGATTAGAGTGCGTCCACGTTGATCATTGGCATGCTTGATAAGTATAAATCAGTGTTATGATCATACGATGCACCACAAAAGATCAGCCTAGTTGACTGATGCACTGAGCTGTCATTCGAAGAACTTGAGTATAAGTGATATCTCTACTGCCACACACTAAATGCTACAAACAAATACTTTCTAGGTCAACGCTCGGAAATTGGAGAGTATTCATTTAGCAGAAATATGATATAAAACCTTGTCACCCGAAATCCGCATGGCTTTCGTAACTCTGTAACTATGTAAATATTTCAAAACGCAAACTGTAACATGTTTTTGGAAGCTCAAGTAGTACTGAAAGCATAAACTACTCGTAAATTCAAAGCCGAACCAGAAAAAGCTATCCTAGTTGGACTGACTTCTGGTTGTATTCTCTTGCATAAGCATTAAATCTGACATCGGAGAAGCAAAGTCAGAGACGTTGTCCACGTTAATCAAGCAAATCACGTCTCTTATCTGTTCACCGGATTCGGAACCTAAGAGCTACATGAGTACCAACAAAGACGAACTCTGCTATGCAGTGTAAACATGCACATCGACAGCAAACGTAACTAACAATTATTAATTCACACTTTAACTGCAAATATCTAGAAGACTCATAACACTCGAGTTCTGCGTTTGTTAATTCTCCTCGTCTGGTCAGTCCATTCGAGAGATGAGCATTTATGCTGAACTGCTTGGCTGTTTACATTATATTCAGCGTGATTAATTCATTCTATCCGAGCACTCAGGAGGCCAAATTAAGGAGACTCATAGAACATCCACTAAAACTTGAAAAGTGACAACCATTTCTTTTTGGTACCGTAGACGTGAACCTCACATATTGCGGCTCTTTGCCCGGATTTGTTCCGACAACATTGCCACACTTACGACAGATTGCATGAACATACAAACCAAATGCAAAGTACGTTATTTCATCATCAGAGGAGGGCCAAATACGATGATTCAGGCATGCTATCGGATTGTCAGAATCTCGCGCTTGAGGCGCGACTGAGCAGCGTTTTAATCACCTCACATAGACCAATAGCTATGCTACTGACCGAGCTGGGTTGTATTCTTGTTCTCAGTATAGACAGAGATGTAATTCAGTTGGGAAAGCCACTGGGGAATACAGCTGTATTAAAAATTCTTCAAACCTAAGGGTACTCAACATCACTGCAATTTCTATCCACGTATTGGTAATTAGAGCAGGTTGGCAATGATGTACAGTGCGTCTGTCACGCTGTATGTCATGCGAATGGACTATAACAATTAAATACGTCTTCAGAAAGGTTTAGCTGACGACAGGACAGAAACGGAACTACAACGTAGACCACAAACCTCTATTGGTTACGTGTACCAGTGGCAGCACTCAGTGTTACAAGCATGCTACAGATGACTTACTCTCGGTCATTGGGATCCCTCGTCAGTTACTCAAGTCTAAGCGAAGTCGGCATGTGATTGGCCAAAACCACTAATCCAGTGACAACTCGCTGAACTTATGATAGTGGAAAACTCGTTTGGCTTGCAGGTCGTTCGACTTCAGCGACTGGGCGTTTTCACTATGGAACCTGTTGAGACACAGTCGTCAGTAAAGGAATTCACACGTGGACACGTTGTCACACATTAGGGGCACCGTACCTAATCTTTAGGCATCCCAGTTATCACAGAGAATTCGGGAGAAGATAACTACGCTCCACCTTCCTTTGTCGTTGCTACCTGGTACGTGTTTACTGTCTGCTGAGTTTCAGTTGGATTCCATTCTATCGTCCAACCGTAAAGTTAGTTTCATCTAACATTTTTATGAGTCACATTGAAGTAATAACCAGTTATTTCTGACTGTTCGATTATGACCATTTTGCAATATGCCCAGTTTATCTCTGAACCATTAGACGTGGAGTCAAATTATGACTGATTTTAAAGTTTTCAATGAATAAGCTGAACTGCTATAAACTTTTAATACTACCGGCTTACATGTTATGCCTCAGAGATGTAAAATCAGCCAACATCTCTGTGATGTAATAACTCAACTACAGAAGAGGAAACTCACAGACCGTCGTCAATTCGAGTGTTAAATGTAATCGTCTCGGTAGACAGGCTCTTATCCAAGGACGCTGTAGATAGCCGAGGATGCGAGTTACGTATCGTACCAGTTTCTGGGCTTGGATACTGAACTGACAGTCTGTTTCCGATCGATAGACTGAGTTGTACCATGCCATGTTTGTCATACAATGTGAACACTTCTCCGCGATAGCCTGGGTCAATCCTGGCGGTAAATAGCACTGAAAATTCCGTCAAGGGCGAATCTGGAAACAAATGAAAATATACAGAGTTTGTGTAGGTGAATGTCAGATAGGTGATAAACCCAAAGAGAGTACTTTGAAGACAAAACTTGTGACATTGTTTGGTCGTATCCGGAAATTTCATGTCAGATAACGACGTCTAAATGGTTTAAAAAAATGTTTTATCTATCATGCAAAGGCACGACAGTGTCAGCGCTACCAGTGTTAACTTCATGTTGTCGTGAGCTATTTTGGTCAGACATCGATGACCGGACACAATCACCAATAAACCCCCCAATAAATTCTGATAAATGTTCTTTGATCTACTTCGATTGCATCACACAGACTCGATAAATCGGCCAGACCGATTAGATGGCCTGATTCAACTAAACAGGTGTCGACCGCAGATGAACGGATCTATCCCAAGCTTCGAGCTAGCCATATTGAATGGTGCTTTTGGATGCGTTTACATAATCGCCGAGTTATGTGGCCCATGTGGCTAAATTCATCTGACGGCGTCGTCCAATGTGGCTGGCTCGAGGCCTGGTGAAGATCTGTTTATCTGCGGTGGTTACGCCTTTGGCCGACTCAGGCTGTCCAGCCATCCCGGTCGATTAGTTTAAGCTGATCTAACGACTCTCTGGGACGCAGTCGAATCAGTCGCGTTGTAAGCTTTCAGAGTTGTACTGATGTTTCTGAAGCTATTGGAATTCGCCTGCACAACCCACCCCTGTGCGCCCAGATATGTTTTGTTCAGGCTTTGGGTCTGCCATGGCCCACCCCACACCCTGTTAGCCTGTCAAGATCCACGGTTCAAGTGGGTACTTGATTGCAGCATGACATTGAACTGATCGACCTCACTAACCTGTTTCCTTATCATAACTTGGATTCGAAATCTGGTTCACTTTCTTGTGTATTAGCCGTCCTGTATGCTGCTTCATTTTTAACAATTCTGGTAAATCGGATGTTCAGCCACATTCACCTGTGAGTAAAACACTGACAGCTCACAAAGGAGGTGCAATAACTGTCTTATTGGTCTCAGTCGACTACGCCGCGGTCCGAACTGTTTAGATGAACCAAAACTATGGTATTCAGTCAACGTGCTAAATAACGGATCTAATACAAATGAATGATTACTGACCTTGATCGATCTAAATCACACCTTATTCACATCTGATTCAAGGTTTCCCGTTCAAGTAAACTTTCAGAAGGACCTCTTAGAAGAGAAGATGAACCGAGGACAAAACTCAGACCTGATTATGATAGATGACCAGATCCGAGACGTGATTATTTCAAAACTCGGTGGAATATTTTAACGTGGCGGGAAAATGTGGCCAAAGTCCAAAGTAGACTGATGGTGTTATAAGAGGGGCTATTATGATGGATGACCAGATCGGAGGGCGTGCTTACTCCAAAACTCGGTGAAATATCTCAACGTGGTGATAACGTATATCCAAAAGTTAACAGGGAATGGATCAAGGACAACACGGGGGACCGGAAGAGTCAACGCTCAAAGAAATCTGACCATCGGGCGGGGAATGACAGACAGAAAACCCACGACAGAAAAAGTTAGCCATACGCACCAGTGGAAACCGCCGATGCGTTGTGGACTGGAATTCCGGCTAATAAACGCCAGTGTACGCAAGACATGGGAATGTATTTAGCTGGACAATAAAGGTTGTGGTTTATTGGACGACTTCTTGCTACACGGTTTAAATTTCGAAAGGGGTCTTCGAAAATACCTGTATAACTAAGCATTACCTAGTAAGGCTTGAGACCTACTCAATTTATGAAATTCAATAGTTTGAATCTAAAGTCAAAAAGAAAAATCGGAGACATCTTTTGCAAATAAATGACACAAAGCTACACTCAATGGGTTGACTATTATCTAGTAGGCTTACAGGATCAGTTAGGTTTACTTGGTCGTCGTCAAGTTTTGTGTAATCCTTTGTGATGATGGAGTAAATACTATGCTCATAACAACGCATATGTTAAGGTGATCCGACGGAAAATATCCCCTCATGTTCGCTAGATTACTTAATGCACAGTAGATCCAAAACAAGAGGACTGATAGAGAGTTTTTAATGTCGTAATGTGAAGCTGGTCCAAGTGATATGATTGATCAACTTGTTTTTGACTGATACATTTAGTTTTTGCATTGCTCCAACGATATCGATCAGTAAATGGAACATCACTGGAGTTCACTGTAAGCCTTGAAGTCTTACCATATACACATACCATACATGGATTCAAGTGTTCGATGGGTAAATATTATTGTGTGATCACTTTGGAAAATGATGAAGTTAGGTGACCTGCTTCAGGTCTGATGAACTGCCATGTTGACAATTTGAGAAACCCCGTCTCACTCGTCTGCGCCTTGATTCAATTGACGAAATCTGAAGACGTAGTGGAGCCAGAGGGTAAAATTCTCACTAGCCCCCAGGTTTGACCTTGCAGCTCGACTGATAGCTAATGTGCTGTTTAAGAACCTGCCGTTCTTTTTTTGTTCGACTTCACACTTGAACCTAATCGATATGTGTTGATTTACTGGTAGGCTGTAACAATACTCCGGTGTAATACACGATGGTGACATTCACCGTCACGGAAATCCATAGTTCCTAATAGTTAACCAGTTTGTTCTCAGTTGAGTAACCAACCAAGGTGAATGGCACGACCATGAAAGCTGTTGTTTAAGGAAGAATGACCCTAACTGTTGCTTCCCAATCGAGGTTGGCGTAAGGTATAGTGAAAATAAGGAACAAACTGCCGTGTTCTCTCTGGGCCACTCATCGGCTAATACGTGATAAGCAGTGTAACCAAGAAGGAGCACCAGTCTACCTGCCAACTGTATGTTTATTCGAGAAACTTTGTTATACAGGATATTCAAAGTTCACGTGAACCCTATAAGAGTTGAATTTTCACTTTCAAACACTTCTTGCGATTGATGTTCTGGTCATATTCCTACGATGACTAATTATTTTCCATTACTGTTGTTTTTTCGGGAGAGCACCGTCTATGTTTAAATTAGGTAATCAGTTATGACATAGTTGTTGTGTTAAAGTATTTTGTCGCAAAAAGTACGCTAAAACCATTTTCTAGCTAGTGTTGTGACCCAAGAACGCAGACGGCACAACGGTTGTTTATTCAACAAAGCAACACATGGGTTAAGCGTTTAAACAAGACCAGTAACAAAACCACGCGCGATATTTGGCCCCAGACCGTCTCGGTTGCCGCAGACGCCAATGCTCAGTTTCTTTACATAGCAAGGACCATTTTGCGCGATACTGCACTCCGATGTTTCTTTCTGCATTTTTCCTGCGACTTGTTCGATGTCAAAATATATGATGTGGTCCTGCTACTGAATAGTAGTCATGTGAGTAGTATATTACGATTGTTCATCCTAACTACACTAGTACTGAAACGGTATCATCCGAATTTTGTTAAATTTGATAAGACTGTCAGATATGTCTGCTTGTATTAAATTCTCACCAAAAGTATACAATTTTCCAGACCTTCGACGTTACAAGTAGTCCATAAAATACACAGATCCACTCTGTATTGATTCACAAAGTCGTGGGATCCGTTTGGTTTTGTCGATGTATAAAATGAACCGTGGTTCATTATACTGCTAGGAGGGGCATCTTCTAACAAGACAGCCAGGACGCATCACGCCACATCGATCGGCCGGCCCAGCTCGGATGGTATGGTCGTGGGTGGTGGAATGGTCCCACTCAGCCAATCAGATTGCAGGTGTGCGTCGAATGCCCGTGCGCTATCTGAACTGTGATCTCTTGCGTTGCCATCTGATGTCCCCGTAGCGTGATTTGCGCTGACACCCTGACTGCCGTACATGACTGTTTAGTTTGATTCGCTCTATGTCTGTCGACCATCTATGGTAATCGTTCATCCTATAAATTTAGAGCTTCTGTGGCTTAGTTTCGTCTCGTCTCGCTCGTCCAATGAAAAATGCAGGCGCGTCTTTTCTGATTTCTCGGTTTTGGGCCAAGCGACTGAGCGCGTAACCAAGGTGATGATATAATATATACAAAACCCCAAAACCCTCAGAATCTAGAACGCACGGAGTCGTCTTCTTCGAGTAGTTCGCGAGAGCAGGACAGGCGTTTTATACGAACACGACTTTTCCCACATATTCTCGTGTGTGATTATTTTTTTCGTGGGTCAGTCTGCAAAATACACTTTTCTTCGGAACCGTCTGATATGAACTTTGATGCTGATTATCATGAATTCTACTGGCTAGTCACCGGTCGGAAAGGTTTTCTCTGACTCACTAAATATAAAATTAAAGCGTACAGATTAGCTGAAAGTCCTGGAGTTCTTAACCGAAGTTCGTATCCTTATTGATTATTTACCAGAGTACATACCGGCAGGTTGTGTTGGTCTGTTTTTGTAACATAATGCTCATATGTATTTTTTGTGGTTGGTCTCAGGATAATTATCACACGGTGCTTTACGTTTATTTCCCCAATGTATGTGTTCTTGTGGATCGATTTTGGAGGCTGATGAGTAGTCTTTACAAACACAATACGTACACTCTACCATCAGCCTGAACAAAACAACGTGATGTATTTAAACACGAGTAGATCTACAGATCACCATTATGATAGTCCTGAACCAGCTATAATTACTCCTCCATACACCCGGTGCAGCTGCACTCTCGGCTGTTTGAATAAGTAAAACCACGGCGCGGCGTTTGATTCACGGAATTCTTGAACAGTCGGAACAGAGTTACGTGGAACAAAAGTATATTGTACTGAAGAGTGTGCGCGAGCTTTCGTCAATGAATAACTTAAGTGGAAGTCATCACTTAGTGAGTATCTAATGGTGGACGTTCAATCTCGGGGCTGTTCATTGTCTCACAATACATTCGTAATTCGCCTAAGTTGTGTCACGAAATGATACTGTATATACATATATTTTCTTATTGGTATAATGCAGCCACCATATCGTTCGTCCCAACCAAAATGTCAAGTGAACGATAATCATACCAGACGACCGGATGAAATGATTAAATTCACCAAGTTTTTGTTACAATAGAAACTGACACACCTATTCCACTACCTAATCTAGAACTCCGTAAATTATGAGAGTAGCATGTTTTCAGAATATTTTGTAATCCATGGCTACCTATTTGGATGCGTGAAAAAGAAAATTCTCGCTAAGAAGAAGCCAAACAGCAGTTAAATTAGATAATTAGACTGATTGCAAAACGTCATTAACTTCCTAATGCGACCGTACCGGATTTGTCTCTTCAACAGTCACAGTTACGCACATGATTAGGCCGAAACTTAAACCGATCGCATTATTTCATAATGCCCATTCGAAAATCGAAATATCATGATATCTTCCGTTCTTCTTTGGTTAGCTTAATTAGAGACAACCGGACTACTATCTGAACGAACAACATACAAGTTTTCGGTTACAATGGAAATGTGGTACGTAATTTGGTGATCAGTGGCTTGTGTCTTCTCGACTGTTCGGTATTGAAAACAGTTCAACATAAAAAAAGGATGTGCATACCCACATACACTGTCTTACCTGTCTGTAGTCGTTGGCCCTCGATGAAAAGGCTAAGTCCGCGTGAAACTGAATAGGCCTGCGGAAGTTCGTCCGTAGGTCGTGGCATGCCAGACTCATCCAACCGTGTTCTACAACGTCCGGATACCGTTTCCACATAGGCCTGCTCTCCTAAACGCACAGCTCGTAGCAGTTCCGCAGCGCCTGGATCACAAGAAACATTGGAGACAGGACGTGTGTGGTGGGTCAAAAGTGATTTTTATCAACTAAATCTTTGAAGAACAAAAAAAACAGTCAGGACACCGAAAGTGGTAAACGCGAGTATCTTACATCGGTTTACCAGTACCAAACTTACAATAACATGAGTCGTTTTCTAATCAAACAATTGAGAAGATGGGACGGATAGTCAGTCGGTGACTAAGAAAGGTCGTTAAGTAAAGGAAAACGTCAAGGCCACGAACAGTTGTATCTGAGTCCACAAGACCACATTCAGTCAACTGATTGAGGCCTCCTTGGCAGACGGTACGAATTGCGGACTAGAATGAAGTAATAGGATTGTGAATGCATAGGTGAGATCAATAACGTGACCAACGATCAGGATGTGTCCAGCGCCCGTGGACTCTGGTTGTTTATTTGTTCCAATCACATTGCTGTTCTTCGGTAACACGGACTTCCATTAAGGAAAACATTTCTTCATTTTGCAAATCAAGCGTCTTTCAGTTCTGTCTATGTAACTTTCTCCGCAAGCATAAATATATTAGTGGACACAATGTGAGATGGTGCCGACAGGCTGTTTTCCTCTGATCGAAAGCATAGGTAGTTTCTGAGTTTCAGCCAGAGATTGATTACGTTAAATTTTTGTTCAACCGAATTTACTGATCTTTGCATTATCTGATGCACACTGTAATCATCCTTCAAAGGCAACTATAGGTAAATTTTTTTTCTCCTAATGATGGACTGTTCCGATGGCGGTTTCGATCCGGTACGTCGTTTTAGGGATAACGACATGATCACGTCTAGCTCTTGATTCATCGATTGACTATTCACATAATCGTTTAAGATGAAAAACGATCCTTGTTATTGTAAATTTGTTACTGACAAGTCAGCACGAAATGCCTGAACGCACCGCTCTCAAACCTCCGGAGAAAACTAACTGATTTAAATTGATACTTCGGGGAAAATCTTCAATAAGTCAAAGTATTGTGATTCATTTTAATATGTCAGTGAGAACTCAGTCATAAGTATCAAGCGTATGTCCCGAGGCAATCTCGTTGGACATGTGTTTACATTAGTAGCTGGAGCACACGTGCACCCCGTCGAATATCGTCATACTGCTTCGAAAACCATGTGAAAAGAAATCCTGATACATTTGCTTCTGTTCATCCACACATAAGAATACATGCAGACGTTCAGAATGATGTGAAATAACGAAAGAGATACGTCAGGCCGTTGTAAAACATCTCTATTACAGCGTCGTAGCCAGATGAAGCGTACAAACTCGTCCTAATTTAGGCCGACCAGTACTACATCCTGAGTATTGATAATCGCGTTGTGTACTAAAGTATCTGGGTAGTCAAATGCACTGACGAATGTTCATGGTTATTGAGAGTACCATGACGGAATTTTTGGCACTATGGTTATGAACTGTCTCAAAAATTTCAGTTCAATACACAACTCATCCTTGGCTTCGCTGTTTCAGTTTGGCTGTTTACTGTTCCTTAAGTGGGAGTAGAACGTAAACATGGAATTGGGCTTGACTGAATGTAAATGAGTATAGTAATCATGTTATAAAGTAACCATCTTTCTACAATTCGCCTGGCTAGCGTTAAAGTTGACTTACGTATGAAAAAGATGTCTGTCTGTCTACATATGGTCAACTGCGTTTATACAGAGCATAAGCCAGTAGTGAATTGACCGATTTAATTTTCATGTGTACACCTGCTTTTCTTCATTTCTTCAGTCTTTTCCTGTTGAACATAGTCAATTACTTCAATGCCGTTAATTTCATTTTGGTCTTGAATTTTCCAACAACTTCATAACTTGTCATTCGTTGAGATCCGAAAATTTATTTGCTCCTCCTTCTAAACAGCACATTCTTTCGTGTGAATTCGACCAGTGAGGCTAACATTTTTATAAATCTGCTGCTGTTGGTTACCTTTTTCTGTTATCCTCCCATTGTCTCGTGCCTACGTTAATTTCATATTGCCACAGTAACGTGGCCAGACATTTGATGGACGACTAGCAGTTACCTGTTTGCTGCATTGAAAATTTAAGCGCATGCAAACTAACAGAAGACTGAGATAGTTTAACAGAAATTCCATAAAATCAGTTTGTTTGTTGATGTCTTATGTTACACACCTCTTTTATTTTCGATTTTACTTCAAGATGTACAAGTTTTACTTCACCGTCCTGAAGATTAGCCAACGGTTTCTATAATTACGCTTTGAATATTAATCACAATTGATCACAGATCTCACAATCCACGTACATTTGGGACTAACCCTGTTCGAACCACCAAACTGAGCTTGTGTTTTACCCGTATAAAACTTGATTTGTTAGACTCATCTGCATCCGCAACGGGAGCTGAAACCCGTAAATTTGAGGTGACCACTATTTCACTGACATAATGCTAAATTACCATCTTCCGTTGCTCGGCTACGTTGAAAAAAGACGATAACCGCTAATTCTCACCACTTACTGTGCTATCAACACCACTCATTCGGCCTGAAACTACCAAAATTGTTTTTTAATGTACTGTTAGAGGTTAACACGTTTTAATATTAACATTTCTCAAAAAGAAAAACTAGACCTGAGTTTCGCTTTTACTGGAGCTGACCAATATGTAGTGTACATCCTTGCTATGGTCGGTAGTTGAGTTCTGGTCTGTATATTTGCAATACCAGCTGGGGAACTAGCACGTCAGCAAAAACAACAATAGGCAAGGCAGAATTATCACAGCAGCCTCTGTGTAATGAACACTTCAGCCAATCGTTTCAGAAGGAGACACAATAGTCGTTTTGTTGACTCCAAGTGATAATTCTTTGATCAGAATAGTTCAGTAGTTCAGTTTATGTAACAAGTTGAGCGGCTTTTCGATCACTGATGAACAGTCGGTGATTTTTATAGTTTCAGCTGGAGCTTCTCATAGAATAGTTGAATCTTATCGGGATGATGGATTTGTCACCCATCGCTTTCAGATAGATTTCACTAAAGGTCATCCATTTCTTCTATCACAAATTCAGTCCTCACGTGTAGATTATCAGTTCTTCGCATCACAGAGACTGAGGCCTACCATTAAAATAGGTTTATTTGACTGTGTGGTTCTTAACAGTCAGTGAGCAATGTGGCATTGTGGTTCTAAATTTACCTCTTTTTTTCTGGGATTGTCTTGGCCAGTGTTGACAAAATGGTAACTATATCTGATAACATTTCTGGCACATCAGACAATCCACAAGAAAACCAGATGATTCTGGTAGGTAGGCGGAATCAAGTCAATAATTCGAGCATGTTTTTTCTCTAGAAACAGGAAAATTGCTGGAGACCGCATTCGGAAAGGAGGGATATCATCGATTTTTGGTGCCATCTGGTCAACCAACACACTCAAAAGCATCTGGCACACAACATAACTCAACGGAGGATTTTGGATACCACGCAAAATACAATCACTTATTTAGTCATCAGTGAACTAGGCGACTTCGAAATGCACCTTCTTGGTGAACGCATCGTGTATGTCAAGCAAATCCAACTGCTGCCTACAGTTCAAGGTAACTCAAATTTATCAGAATGTATCACTTGATCGGACGTTGTTCTGTCTTTCTTCTGACGTTGTTTCACGGAAAAATGTTGTCCTTTTGTGTTGACCAATTCATTTGATGCGAACAATGCATTTAATACTGTTGTAACAAAGCTATTGAATAACTCAGGTCGTTAAAAATATACTTTTCACTGTCGAATTAAAATTAACCGTAATAAAAGTCCCACTCGAAAATTTGGAAGCCTATTCTGTGTTTGAATAGCCTCCATAGAAAATAAACTATATACAAGAATTTAAAAAATATTCACGACAACACTAAGCGGCCGCCCTCAGTCTTTCAGGTAAAACCCTAAACTAACATTAATCGGTGATGCAGCTATTGTGTGCCAATTATTCGTGCTGACCCAGTCAGAATCACAATTGTTCATCCGCTTACCGATAGAGATTGGGAAGGAACTCACGTACGTTTCTTATCTGATTCTATTTACGGCATGCAACACAGAAGTGAACAGAATAATTTGGAACAATCGAAAGCTTCAACTTTGCAATGAATGCTACCGAACACACGAGGCAGAGGTCTAAAATGTTATCAATCAATATTTGAGGAAACCGATGGCAGTCGTGCAGTCAAAGCAATAGGGACAACAAGCATTCTTATCCAAACGAGGAAAACAAATAACATTCTGATGCTTCGGAGCTTAGAGTTTCAGTTAAACTCAAATTGTTCACAACACTGTGAAACAGATGTTAACCAAACTCTGGGATTGAAGTACAGACAAATGAACGAGATCACTTGGTCAAACCAGTGATGGATATTGCATCGAATAGTATGAGTTACATTGCACGTTATTTGAAATCGTTGCTTGCGTGGTATTTGATTCTGTTATGTGAAAAATATTTAATCCAGACGCTTCTGATGCATGATGGTGTTACTGGAATGATGAAACAAGAAAAGTGTTTCAGTCACCATGTGTTCATTGTGTTCGAACTCTGCGGTACTTTCCGGTAATCTTCATTTTCTTGGCTTGGCAGAAGACTGTAATTTGCTTGAAAGATAACCACTTGTTTCAAGCTTCGTGTATCACTGCAGCATACTGTTTCTTGGGTTACAGTTTTTAAACTGATTGCCCTACACTCCCGATCTAAATCCCATAGGGGATTTACGAGGTGTAACAGAGATGGTAACTGCAAAAGGGGCTTGGTCGAGGAAGTTGTTTATTGCATGAGATCTCGTACAAGTTACCTTAAAACATAGGACCACGAACGCGTACACTCATTTGCACGACCTACGTGTATTCATACACAATGGGCAATAGTAGATTGTCATTTGCCCAGGTGGCACGTCCCCCATATTGCGTACATACTATTCCAATAGTTGCTTTTGGTCCATCGTCTTGCTGGCGTTGAGACCCACCCTTTAGTACGCACCATACTACTTACAAACGAAGCTCTCCGCTATATAACAACAGATTGTTAAGGTGTGTAGCTAGATGACTGTCTTAGTGGTCGTTTTGACGCAATCACTATGGAGTCTGAAATCCACCGTTTTATAGTCTTTCGTCGGAAGTTTATCTGATTGATATGACAGGGCATTGCAGTAAAACAACACGTCATACTGCAATACTACGTAAAATAAAGTAAGTGTATATTTTTGACGCAGCCACTTATTCTGCTTTGTGTATGACACATTTTCAAGCAAATTTTGGCAACTACTTTCCAATATCAGTAGCTCTTTCGTTTGAAGACAGAAGATGCTGTCGAAGGACATGTTGATAGCATACTGCCTTCAGATGAAGTGTTTCTCCACCTTATCAACAGTTAAGACCACGAAAAAGATAATAAATGCTCACAGATAGATGTTTTCTTTATAAATTTAGATTACCAGCAACTATTGGTTGTGCTACTTGGGCATCACTCACATTTTGGCACATTCTTCTCAGTCGCAGGAGTTTTTAAAGAGATCCCCTTCAAAACACCAGTATCGACCTCGAGCTTCTTCTTTACCAGAGCTAATCAGTAGTTTATATCTGTGACACGACCGACTGCTAAATTCCAGTTCATCTTATCATCAAACGATCATATTGATAATAGTGCTTTTGATTTCATACTAAACACCTGACTTAATTATTCTATCTGACCATTCAACCACATTCACTTGTGCATAGTGCTTTGACTAACTAATAATTTGATCTATTTTTCAAATGAAAATTGACATTTAAGACAATTTATTTCCACAATAACCTAATGTTTGTACAAGGCAGCGATAATCATGCAAACAAGGAAGATACCCAACCTGATATATACCCTTTCGTGTGAATCTGCACCACCAAAATGACACGTATGACATGACAAAGAAACAGTTCTGGAATAAACATCAGTTAGCTTCTCTTTGTGTGTTAGTTATACTTTTGAACCTCTGTGGTGCGTTTGCGCACAGCTGGGGGGGATTCTCATCGTACACGTTGTTTTATACCTCTGTATAACCTACGTACAAAATCGAGAGACAAGATAACCTGTACTGCTGAGCTCGAGTACAGCAGTTTGTACGTTCAAATTTCCTGCAATTCAGTACATATACAGAATGGTATACAAGAACGGGTGCAAAAAAGTGATATAACGAACTAATTGGTTTGTAGTTCACCACCTTTTAAAGTAAAATTCACTACCGCATGAAGTAAAAAAGCCCGTCCGTTCTTCACCAGACACATTCAGCAGCTTGCTTAAGGGAGAGTGGCTTCTGTTCAGTCGATGATTTTGCCCTAGTCAGTGTGGGACGGTGTTGTCTGAGTGTTAATTTGCTTTGTCCGAAATAGGCAGCTGCTAACGTGTTGATGTTGTGTGTGGGGGTGTGTATTCGTGGTCTTGTTTCTTTGAGTTTACACTGGATACATGGTTTATGGGTTGAACCACAAGTGGTGCAGCGTAAGACGCCTGTGGTGACTGCTATGCAAAGGCACCTTTTGGTTTCACTCAATTTGATAGTCTAATCTGAAGTGGACGCCGCTGACTGTGTGTGCAGTCAAGCTGAGAGAGTTTTAATCAAATCCCGTCAACAACTTCGATAGCTCTCATTGGCTTGGTTGCGTTTAATTGAGTACAGAACTATTGCAATATGAAGAACCATTATTGTAAGATAGACTGAGTGTTAATAAAGACCGGAGCTTTGTTGACTAAAACCTTTGTATATCCTCAGAGATGATTAGTTGTTAATAGTGTTAACACTTACGGTGAACTCGTTAGCAAAATCTGTTCAGTACAGTAGACAATGACAAATCTTGTATAAATGAATGGACGTCATTGGTCAACAATGTCAGAGAACAAATGGTTTTTTGTAAATTCATCACCTCGAGTAATTTTTCAGTAATTGGAGATACCTTCGAATAGCCAGCCGAGCGAAAGTAACCGTAAACGAGCATATTTATGCGTGTACGCTTTTTGTATACTCGTAGAAAAAGTGGCAGACACTGGTGAATAAACTGGATTCACTTGACTTGTCTTCTTATAATTAATTTCTTTGGTCTTTTCATCTCTACGTATCATTTGGTTGGCTCTCAGACTGGTTGATTTGACAGTTCATATTTATCAGACTATATTTATAGTGAGATGAGCAGACTGTGTGTTACATGCCGACCATCTGTCTGGTGTGTATTTGGCCGATACTAGTTATTAGTTCACTTTTAACGTACTGTCTTGGCACTAAGTCATAAGCACCCAGTTGCTTCATGTTGCAATAAGTCACACTCCGTAACCCGTCTGATGAATCTCGAATTCATAGAAGGACCAAACATACTGATAACCTTACAACGACCTCATTAAGAGCGGAAACTCAAGCCGAGTTGATGACTGAAGACAGCCTCGTTAATCCACTAAAACTCACAGTCATTTCTATCGAAAACTGCTTACAACTGATACCCCTTTGACTGGGAACTCCAGCTTGTCAACACTGTGTTTGATTTGCAACGACCAAATAAAGTGTGCATCGGTTTGATATCGTTGCATTCTCAAGTGTGTCCCAATGACCTTGCTGCATATGTGCAGATTGGTAACTAGTCTGTACTGCATTGGGTTGCGTCTATGAGAGGCACCACAGTCTATCTGTCATACTTGAAGCCGACAAACATAAGCAAGTATTTACCGTGAGCCGACTTGTCTGAGCGCGTTCACGTCCATCAAAATGAAGTAGTTTGACCCTTTGACTGGCACGTACAAACATTCGTCTGTCTATCCTTAAGCGATCGCATTCGTTACCAAGAGAGTATAGTTGACTTAGTCGGAGCCGAAGCAATCGTCAAACCGTTTCACATATTCATGAACGATGAGTTACGGACAACTTCACTTGTCGTGAATCGTCATACTTGCTCCCAGAACAGAGTAAATTATGTGTGTTCGGTTCTAAACCATTTACCTCATTCGGAACAAATACTGGTGTAGCATACCCACAAGATAAGGAAACTGAGTCATAAAACTGATAAAGATGTACAAGATGAAAAGGGTGGTGAAGAAAAACCATTTACGAAAGTTTCATTCAAGAATGCTATACAATGTACTCAACCGCTATTACAGCTCGCATTGAAATCATGTTTGTCGATAATTTTTGAAGTTGAAAACATTTACTAAAAACCTACAATAAACTGGCAAGTCGAAAAGAGAAAACAGTTAACGCTATGCATATTTATGAAAAAGATTTGTGGACACAAAACTGCTAAACCTTTCATTAACCGATCTTAATGAGGCATTCTTAATTTGGTCGATACCACTTTAAAACTGTATACTCACCTAGAACTGGCATTCGTTCGAAGTGGACAGATTCATTAACGTTGTCCGTGGCCACAGGAAAACACTGCTAATCAATTCCTATGTGGATTAGTGTACAACTGATGATTCTAACTAGAAACCACAACGGTAACACGTAAAATCTACTAGACGGACTTTGGATTGCCTTATGCGAAACAAAATGACAACCGGATTCATGTGCAGCCTGCCTGTTGGTTCAGTTATATGACAACCAAATCCAGCAGTATAGCAAGCCTTGTACAAAACTATTCTAACAGTATGCCATTAGTTGACAGTGTTATTAAAATGAGAATAATTTTCATTAACACCAACTTGGATAAACAATGGACGCCGCCAGGTGTCCATTTTAGGAATAGGATTTCTCTCAGTTAGCCAAACATTGCACTTATGTTAGAGTAGCAATAGACTGCACACTTACCCTGGGGTGATTCTGACAATCCCGTGAGCAGTCCGGAGGCTGTGTGGAGAGTAGCCGTGATTAGGAGAGTTACAATCCAAAACAACTTAACATTGAGATTGAGTTTGTGGCCACTGAACAATTTTGTCCATGATGACGTTTGTGCCGGTCGACACTGGGGGGTTGGATAAGAGGATACTGATAGGCGTTCGCGTTCGACAGGGTTCATGCCTATGATGAACAGAGATTAGTCTGCCGTGCGAATGCGTTCGTGGCCCATGCACCAGGCCACTCGATTGCACCTTCAGCCAGTTGCTTTGACTGGTTGAATCTACCGATTCTGATCAAATTCGCCCAGCCAACCAACAACAATGAGTGTAGGTTGTGAAGCTGCTGTTTAAATAAACAACCACGCTGGCTTGTGTGTACGCGCCGTTGCTATTAAGCCCAAAATATGGCCTGCAGTTTTGTCAAACCGTACAATTTCAGCTATCAAAAGGGGATGCGATGTAGCACTATCTCGGCGTCCCCTATTTGGGCCGAGCGAAATTGGCAACGTTACGATGTGATTGGTTGTGGATCCCATTGGGTGTACGCGCGCGCGTTGGCTAGCACGCATGCGTAGGTGGTTCGAGGATTAACTCACGTTTGTTAAAAATCTGATGGACCGATTGCATACCAGTATGTGTGCATGTGCGTGTGGATTGTGGGCCTTTAATTGTGAGATGCCAACATGATGGAACTAAAAGACAACAAAAAACAGAAACCGGGCAACGCGCCAACTCGGGCTGTGTACGCAACCTACCGGCTCTGGGTCGATCGAACTACCGGCTAAGGTGAAAAACGACTCTCATTTTTGGACAATCGATAGCTACATTGGGCCCACAACCGAACGGTTTGCTAGGCCTTGTTTAAAATGTGAGAATGTGTGTATGCGTACAAGTACACACATACCAACACACGTGCGCACACACGCACGTGCTTACATAGGTGCGATACTGTACCCGAAAGTTGCAACTCCTCCAAATTGTGTGCGTTCGTACGTATGTTGCAAAGTGTTGCCGGCTTGTCCTCGTTTCCAGCACACGCCATTTAGTTCAAAGGGTGTATGAATATAATAATCCTCTCAGATGTGCGGCAATTTCTGTATACTCTGACTTAGCTCGAACGCACCACGCGCCTATTAGATATACTAACCTAATCTTCAGTTTGCGACAATCCTCATAGTTCCGTCCTGCACACACACACATACACACACAGAATCATGGATACCCGCATGGTTTGAAACGAGGCCACAATCCGGCGAGGGCTGAACAAAGCCAACCGGCTGGCGGCATCCGGGTCTGATATTGCCCAATTGAATGAGCTGTCTTCAGAAGGATAATGTCACAAAAAGGTATCGGATTTGAAGCCAATAATTTGATTTCACAGACAAAACAGTAGTTCACAGTGGGGCTGATAACTCGTTTCACACGCATGTTTACATCATCAGGGTTTTCGAAAATATAATTGTGGGCAAATGTGGCGCAAGCGAAATAACTGTATTTTCAGGATTCTAATGAGAAATGTTGTAATCTGCTTTATTCTGACCCTGAATTGTTGACAACTTTTGGGGGAACTGAATGCAGTTGTCTGCTGAAATGAATTTGAAGACATAAGTCGGAATCAGTAGATTGCACGTTCGATTGTATGACAAGATGAAATGAGGGCAGTGTAGAGAATACACACAACGTAACTGTTCATTCACCACGGTCATTTGAGACTGATGACTATGTCCGCAGACTGTGGATAACAATAGCCTCAGCTAATTGGAGCCGTCGTCGAGTCTTGGCGCGATGAACCACTTAGGTAACATTTACCGTGACTATCCGCTGCTCAAAGATCAACATGCGACATGCGATCGAAAGCTCCTAGACATTGAGTCATCATGATATGTTTTCCAAGTCGTTTATGCTACCTACACTCGACGGCTGCTTCGGTTCGCTTATGTTATCACCAGATAGCCAACCATTCTCAGGCAGCAGAAAAACATTATTGTCAACTTAAATGACAGTGGTAGGCAATCATTTGCACGACTTGTGCGCATTTACGTGGTCTCTATTCTATTCTCCTTGACCTTGTTTGACCCTAGCATGTAAGCACCAGTATTTCAGCATACAACTGTTGAACTGCAAGGAACTTTGCTAGACAATAGATCTTGCAATCTTCCGCTTCTGACATGGTTTCAAATTCAGGTGGATTATGTACTGAACTGTTGATCAGTGATCGATTGACTTTTGGGTAGAAAAGCCCCAAGAGGCGGACAAATCGAAGAAGAACTCAAAATCTATGCACTTCTAGCGTGGAACTGTATACTCACATTCATCTACGTCTGAACCAGCAAGCTGAAAAGAGCATTTGCTTCCATCGCGAGATTTACAGTGGTTCAATCAAAGATGTTTTTAATAACCAGCAACAGGCTGTTCAGAGTCCAGATAGCTAACCTTCTGTTATCGCTTGGCGGTGACACTAAAGGTCAGAGGTTTAGTAGCGGCCCCATTTCAACGAGTAGTTTGGTGACTGATGCATGTTCTCTGCAAATAATGAACAATACCGTAATCGTGGAACTGGTCATAGGCTCCCACAGGTTGTAAGTGATATCCAAAAATAAATGTTACAGGGCCTTAAAAACATATGAATGAACACGGATAAACTTAATAAGGTGACCAATTAGAGTCGACTACAAACTAGACAGTTTTCCTAGGAATTTGGAAGTTTAATTGTTCGCGCTATTCTCCGTCCACTTCAACAGCTGAACGGTTGTTGGTATTCAAAACAAATAACCGTCTGAAATTTTGACATTCAGTTGTAGTTCCCATTTTCACTTAAGACTATGTAAGTAGATACATAGAAAGAATGCGGCGAACAACCTCGTTTTCGGTGATTAATCATCAGGCTAATCAAAGTACAGTCTAATTTGGTCAACCAGTGTTAAACAACCCAGACGTCTCCTTACAACAGATTTGACATAGAAGAAATTTATTTTATTGTGTACTGAAAAAGTGGAGGACGGAACCACTTGAATAGGTACTGATAGTATACATTGTGTGTGTACAAATGGAAACTGGTAGCTCTATTCAAATGTTTATAATTACAAGAAAAAAGTGTCTTGTGTTAAATTTGCCTAATCGTTTATAAGTGTTCACTGAAGAAAAAAACATTAACTTTCTCCGGGAATAAATGGTACATGTATAAGCAAAAAATACTGGTATAACCGTAGATGTATTCGAACAACTTATCGGTTGGTGAAATTACTGTTTACTTACGAGTTGGCTTGAAATTTAAAACTACATGAGTGACTGAATAGTGCTGCGATCCTAGTTAGGTTCTGTACTGATGTTACAATTTCAATGGCTAATTAGGAACTGGCCCTGCCAGAGCAGCCAGCCACAATGAGAGTATGTTGCCCTTCCACGGTATCCTCTGGTTTGTCCGACTTATCTATCTATCGGAAAAGTTTGGCAAGTGCGTAGAGGTGTTTCTGGTTCGCAGATCTGTAGTGCATGGAATAAATCATCTACCAGCCGAACGCTGTGTTTTGAAGGGTTTTGTGACCAGTGTTCAGAACAAGTTCGTTCAAACCGGCCAGTTAACTGAAACCGTTGTGGTCGGACTGTAACATGAATAACAGCGCGGTTACTCGTTACGCGAACTACACAATTTCAGTCATGGTCACACCGTTGGTGGTGACGGGAATAGTTACCCAAGATCGCGTTGACCAGGACAAATTCAAGCAAATAAATGCGAGCTCATTAGTTTACATATAACCTCCAGTTTTCAGTCAACCGTTTATTGACTGTCTGCACCATCCTATCGTTGTGTTGTTGCTCAGTTTTTATCCGTGTCCAGAGATTCTCACCTCTGTTCCCATTCTTCATCTGAACTGTTTTTGCACGGTGCATTTACATAGTGCAGTTGACACACGAAACTCTTGTCAAAATCAGAAATCGGGTTTAAGAGGTCCTAGTGTTGGAATGTAACCGTTTATTGTAAAGGACAGATTATCCAGTCCAGCCGTGCAATTAGCAATGCAGTTAACCAGGGCCTGGTAAACTGACAAGGCTAAAACCTGTTACCGTTAGTCCAAATGTGAGGTACTGTTTGCCTTAGAAGGTCACACTACACGGTAAAGTGTCTGCAGCTGAATTCCCAAGAATTTTAGTTTTCGTTGGAATGCCGGATACGTGTCTCCTGAATGGGTACTCTGAAATTTTATTACGAAACGAATAGCATTCACTTCCCAAATAGTATGCACTCTGTTTACTTTCTATCTTTCACCTTCCACTCAATTCTGTAAAGATTTGTCATAAAGTTATAAGGCATTTAGAGAACGAAGTTTTCCACATTAGTAAAAGTAAATGCAATTTACTGTTTTTTTCTGAATTTTTCCAAGGACTCACAAACTGGATCAGGTTCCAACCAAGACTCCATAGATAGATGATAGATTTCAGCTTTTTAACTGATCTAACAGATTCATCTGGCTCTCATCGTTGACGAAGGATTGTAGGCTCCCAGCCAGATTAGAAATGGTACCGACTGGGTCACAGTTCTAGTTCGCGTTAGTACTTATTAGAAATATACAACTTACTGTTAGTAAGAGCACTCAGCTTACCAATTGTTCACGAGTTTTGAGCGGAGGGAGCTGACAAAGAACTACCTATCGGTGCAGTCTTTGTAGATTTGTGTAAAAAAAATTCAACAACGTTCATTATTTCAATTTCTATGAATCTCAGTCATAAGTGCTTCGTAAGTTTAGGTGACTTGATGGTCTCCAAATCGGAAGCAGATTCAACGTAACGTTCAACGGTCATCGACCATTCCATTGTCCAATTGGCCTTAATCTGATAGGCGACATCACTTTTGTTCAAAGCCGATATGACAGCAGTACGACCAGTTACATTGGAGATTGCTGCTAGTATTCGTATATTCTGAGTTGTAAGTGAGCTGTTGAATATGGATGCGTATGAATACGAATTAACTACGTTCAGTGATGAATTCATAGATGAATGTTTACCCTTGAAAGATGTTAAGTATGCGCGTGCACTGAATGTCATTTGGATGATTACATGTCTAGATTTTCCGAACGCGAAACGACCTGGGAAGATTATGAACAAATGATCTTGATTTGACTACGAACTGCACAGTCATAGAAAAAAACCGAAATGGCTGAGATCTTTGTGAAGAATCTGTGGCAGGTTTCACTCTAAGGTCTTCTTCACAACATACAACTCCATTTTACGACCCCACATAAAAACATACTCACAGATTTGTCAGCCTCAACTGAGAGAAATATGGTTCTTACCGAAGTGTTTGGGGACGGATCAATAAGACAATCCGAAAATCTGGATGAACTTCATATACAGATATTGGCACCATTTGGTCAACCATCTAATCTATGCAGTTCTGGATGCAGCTGATCACTATCTAACGGACTATCTCTCAGTAACCAGCAGGAAATGACTATGGAATGATAGGTAAAATTGCATACTTTGCGGGGTATTCTACCACGAAGGCAGAAGTTCTTTTAAGTTATTATCTGTCATGTGTGAAACGCAATGTCAGGGTTTGTAGTCAAGATTGGGTCGGTGAGATGCTCAAAACTCAACTCAGTCAGTGTCAGTCGGTGTCACAGTTTCCCTGGTCATCATCCTAAGGCAACCCCGTTGATGTTGACAGTATGTGTGCATACATGTCGGGTGTGCTACTGTGCTACTTGAGGTTTTAATCACGTGACAATAGTAGGCCATAGATAAGTGTTTCCCAAAAATCAGTTATTTTTCAGTACACCTAAAAAATGTCTTGTTTGCACTTATGAACCGACCAGCACATTTCAACGTCTGCGTAATGCAGAGCTTGGGATGCACAAGCAGTTAATATTTCTCTCTCCTGTATGTACCTATCAGCTTGTGTGACACAAAAGACTATATAGCATGCCGTTTTTCACCCAGTTATCAAAACACTTACCCAAGGTAACAAAAAACGATCGGTTTGTACACATTATTCATTGTGAGAGGGACAGTCATCCTGAACAGTTTGTTGTGCCGGTTGATAAGCGTCTAGGTTTGAGGTAGTCATGACATCAGATGAATTGTTCTGGTTATGAAAACCCCTCAAGTTCAGCTTGAGCTGATTAAGTGGACACCGCTTTGAGTAAGAAATGCGACAGATAAGTCAATATTTGGTACAACAACTATCATTGGCCAGCAGGATCACCATGGTTTGATCTACCGAACACATCCGACGTTGTGCAGGGAATAAAACCAACCAATTTCTGATTGCTATCTGATTTGACAGACCTAAAATATGTTTTGATAAATAAGCGCGACCAAACCCCAATCTTCTTCATCGACCAGATAACTGAAAACATTTTAGAATAAATTGTTGAGGTGATTGCAGCTATTAGCAGAAACAGCTCAAAGTGTCCATCGGTTTCCAACGGTTTACACTAGTTAGAACTTCCCATAGTCTGAAGATAACTAGCTGGTGGGAGTGCAGTGTTTGTACGAACAGTTTGGATGAATGGACGGGATATTTTGAGCTGTTGCCAATATGGCCATGTGCTAACAACACTGGGGGAAAATGGTGAGAGTTGATGTTAATTCGAAATGTTGTTTTCGATTTGTCTTCGTGGTCATGTGGAAACCGGTCGTTCTAGAAATGATATATTTTGACCATAACACAGTCATTTGGCAAAGGCATTCACCAATCCCTTCGGACAATCACACTGTGGTTGTGTCAAATTGATCAACTTGGTAACAGCAGATGAGAGAGTATGCATAGAATGACAGAACGAACCTATCCATGTCGTTTTTTATTCGTGGTTTTAATAGTGAACTGGTAATGAACACTACGATAATCCGTATCGCATGGTCTATAATGAAAGTATTATAATTACATCTGTAAGGTTACGATTAAAAGCAAAAGCTAGAACTGCTAAAAGAATAGATTACTCACGGACCTAACAGCAAACATGATATGAATTACCTGCTCACTTAATTAAAACAGCAATGACTGATTCGTTGTAATTATGAAAAATTCGCAGCTCGAAAAACTAACGGCCAAGAAACATTGAGATTACTAGAATTGAACAGAGAGTGATCAAAACCAACTGTTAAGGTGGGCAACACTTGTGTTCCATGGTAATTTTTTTCAGGTCTTGATTCATCAAACAACCACTTAAGCGTCAACCAAAGTTGCAACTTTATAGGTAACAGTGATGGAAAATTGCAACAGACGTAGTGGGGTATTGGTACTTGTAACCAGTCAGCATTTAGAATCCCTGATGTTCTGGCGTTTATACCCTCGGAATAGGTTATAATTCATAGGATGAATGATACGGCAAAATACATTTGTATGATCCAACATAGTATACTACATTCACTCGATGAAAATACGCAGTTTGACAACCACACCAATCCAGTCCGTGGGAGAGATCTGTATATTGGCTATCATCTTGCTTGTCGGTTAGCTTGCTCACTTAACAAGTATGAGAGCCGGAATACAAATACTAGTCCCGACGAAGATATACAATATTGAAGAGCTCTATTTAAAAATGAAGTTCGGGTCTAATGCATCCATTCAATGTGAGCTAGTCGAATGTTCCGTCATCAAGGCCTACAGTCAAACGCAGGTGGCGTTCAACTAGTAATTAGTCTAACCTGTTCACAATATCGAACTGGTGATAACCTCCCGCAAGCTGTTTGTACCTGTCAGTCATATCATCCACATATGCCTAATCATCGTATAGCATCGCAACGTTGCTGACTTGCTAAAAGTTAGTAGTATGTGGTTTTTACTTTTCACCGCAAAGCCAATCAAGTGTCAATCAAAAAGAGGTATACAATTAAATTGTACAGACCATCCCGTTCTGCGGTTCGTAAGCCTGCTAACTTGTTGTAGAGCCCGTAGGCAATTAGACCGTTACTGGACAAGTCAGTAGCAGTTTAGCAACACTTATTTTGCTGTTAGTAGACGATTGATATGTCAGAGTAAGGTGAAATGTAACTCTGACTAAAAGAAAACAAAACACTGTCAGCCTACCGGTTCTCTCTCGAATGTTCTGGATTCACGAATAAAGACTAATATGCAGTAACTATCAGGGGTTCGATATCAGGTAGACTTGGACAGAAAAGCAGAATTCAATATTTTCAACCCAGTGGGGAAACAACTATGATAAGTGAAGCCGAACGTAGATAAATCTGAATTTTGGAAGAGAAGACAGTTCATTTCGGAAATGATCTACTCAGATCAAATAACGTACCGTTGTACAGCTACGCCGATCAAGTCAGTTAGACAGGCAATTGGATCAAATGAACAAAAGCCTAAGCGTACGACTCAGAAGCATAGTATGAAATGTTGCGCTATGCTGTTCTACTAATTCGTTTTCTTGTTCCTTCAGTTCGGGACGCAAAAAAGCAATGTAGTGAAGGACGGAGTGCGTAATTTTCAACCTCACCTTGTTCCCTCACCTCAAAAACCGAATGCGGATGTTCACGTAAAGTCGATTTTTGGGGTGCTTCATTTTCGCAAAAGTGACATGAAATATGGCATTTTGATAAGTGCACTAGTTATCGGAACCTTTCTAAGAAGACTTCATCTAAATACGGAGTTTTTGTGAACAAGTGACAGAGACCACAACAATAACCCGAACTGCAATCTATTTGTGTTTCAAAGTGCCCACTAATTCAGGGGTGAACTAACTCTCAAATGACAATTTAATCATTCGTATGCCATCGTACTCTGACTAAAAAACACACAAGAAATCGGTTTGCATGTAGTTTAACCGATACTTATGTACAACTAACAAATGATTTAGTATTGAACAACGGTTAAAGAGTTAAATCTAACTATTCTCTAACAACCATATGAAACTGAAAGTTATCGATCAAAACGCGTTTCACTGTTATGACAATCGATTTGGACACATAAAAAAACACGAATATAACCCATTAAGGTTGATACGTTTGAATTGGAAACGACGTTCTACCCATTCGAATAATCTGTGACGCCAACTCCACAAACGTTGACCAATCAAAATAACACGGGAACACGAAGGCGACCGATTGCGTAGGTGCTTGGTTGTTACTATATCTATATCCAGGCCAGCATATATTTGCCACATAGAACAAACGAACGACATATGCATACCAGTCTCGAGTCTCAATAAACGTAACATCTTCCAAACACATGCATTCTATCCTACATAAAACTGCCGGCAAATGAAATGTCACGGTTCGGTAGACTACGTTTCAATTTAGGAACATTGATAGAACTGACCGACTTACAAATAACACACTACATGGGTAGTTTGGAAACTGGCCAATCACATTGTCAACAATGTTTGCTACAACGTCTGCAAGACATAAAAAAGGTATGGAACACTCACGGTACTCCCATTCACATATCAATATAAGATTCAAACTGATCTAAGCAAGTAGGAGACTAACAAGAGTGTTTTGAAGACTAGCAAGCTTTAGACGATTAAACCAAAAATTTGCACAGCAAAACTTTCCCACAGCCCACATAAATATCCAGCCAGGCTCAACTCGACAGATCCGAGGATATTTCAATAAACAGTAAATGAGTGCCGTAGAAAGGTTTCACCACAAAATTAGACTAAGTTCATTGGGCCATGCGCAATTTTAAATCGATTTCTGAATGTCACCGAAATGCTTATACATAATGAGTGCGGGTTTGAACAAACATCTCGTGAACTTGACCCTTCTCTGGACTTAATGACCTATCCTGACCCGCTTATTGATTATCAACCCCTCTAGTTGTTTGCTATAAAAAAACGCACCCGTGTTATTGTAAATTTGGTACTGACGAGTCAATACGAAATGCTTGCATCTATCGGTGTTCGAGTTTTAACTGCTTTGTTCAAACTGTTCAAGGGAACCAATTGTTTCAAACATCTCTCTGTTACCGACACAAATCGATTAGTCGTACGATTGACGCGACTGAGCCAAGCTTTGAGCAGCCTGATAACATTGAAATATACTCTGTAAAAGGGAGAACGAGAGTTCGCCAGAAATCGTTTACCAAGAAAATGTCACACTACTACAAAAGTAAAAAGTGGTAAGAAACAATATGGAACATTACGTCACGGTTCGGTCACAGAGTTTGTCCTAAATAGGGACCTCTTTTTCGGAGACTTCACGAACCGCCGACTCTGCAACACAAAGGAGAGAGGCAGTGATTAGTCACGGTTTAAAACGTACGGCGCGCATTTTCTCAGTTTCCGTTTTACTTTACAATCATCGCCCATACATGTGACATTGAATACCACAAAGCGGCAAACACAGAATGGTACGGAAAATGGAAATTTGAATTGCTTATGGTTAGATAGTATTGTCGTTTGAAAAAAGAGCAACTCAAAGCCTCCGTCTAGAAGACGAAAGACTATTGACTCAGTTAGACGTATTGATCCATACGCAGTAGATCAAAAGCAGCATTACTAGACGTACAGTTGAAAAAGTTTGTTCACCCTAGTTGTAATATCTATTTTTATTCAACAACTCGGTTTTCAGTTGTTAAACACATCCTTCCTGAATTTCACTCAGTAAACCAGTTTGTTACTACACATCTGCGCCAGAGGTGAACAATCCAGACCGAATCGATGCGTCCTTACTGAATTTAGCTGAACTAGACTATTGACACGTGCAATTGAATTTTGTTCGGGTTAATGGCCTGTACATTCATTCCGTATATTTGGGTTTAGCCTTATTTCAGAATTGCTAATCCGTTTTGACCAAAACTGACTTAACGGTCAGACATAGGCCGATACACGAATCATGAAACATCCCAGGATTGATAATCGTTTGACTAAGATAAATACAACACCCGGATCGGATTAAAACCCATGATATCAGTAATGTTATTATAACCAGGAAATTTGATGTTACAGACTAAGGTACGCAGGTATCCATGTGAGTTCCCGTTAACTTATATGTTCAGTGGGTAGCAGTGCATATTAGCTACATATCTGATTGGAAACTTGAAGTACTAGGTATATTTTCGGCAATCCAATGATAACCAAACACAAGTCGATAAAGTTAGGATATCCGTGACAGTGGTATTATGTACACAGAGCACAAATTAGCTTTTCTTCATACACGTAGAAATGTCTTGTGCACGGAACAGTGTTGTTCCAAATAAGTAGTATGTTTCCGACTCACCGCCTGCGATCGAATGACAGGCGGGCTAATTGTTTGTGCTCGTTGGAATGACCTTAAGCAGTTGAGACTCGCAATCTACGTTCGCTTGAATGACAAGTAACTGGTCTGTCAAACTGGGATACTCTTACTGCACTGGTACATATTTATCGACTGAGTTTCACTCATCCGAGTCATGTGCGTTTCTCAGCCCTTCACTGATCTGATCAGATTAGCTTGGGCGCCATTACTTCAATGCATTTGACCCTCATGATTATTACTTAAGTTACATTTTACCATAACGTATCTTTGTGTAAGAAAATGGATTAACTTTCTTACCTGAGAACGCTTTCCAAAAAAACTGAAAGAAGAATCCTATCTCGATTCATGATTTTCAAATGGAAGGTTTGACCACCATCTGGTAATACTCTATTATCTACAATCATATAGATTTTATTCAGAGGTGCGTAATTCTTTTAAAAAATTGTTTGTAGGATGAAAAAGCATTTGTCTACTACTTGCAGACTATGAACTAGTAGAAACGTGTGTCCGTTACATGTGTTTTCTTCCGATAATTATTCCATGGAAATCGTTGATCAGTATGTGTGAAGGTTAGTAGATAAATATGGAGGTAGATGATGAGATATCAAAAAATATGGGACTAGCGATTACAAAGGTAACAATGTCATAACAACGTCATAACAAACTGTCTTTAAATACGGAAAGAATTTGACATGTAACTGTCAGGAAATTACTGACCACCGAAAGTGGTATGCATGTTCCGTTCGTCCGTTACCAGCAGCAAATATATGCGGGCCTGGACTCACATGTATTAATATGACTATCTTTTCTGACTAAGGCTATGAAACTCATAAATGCGATCTGCGTCTGAGTAATGAGAATGAGTGTGGGTTGTGAAGTGTAGTGTATTGAGGATGAGCAATCGTAACATACTACCCATACGACCACTATTCAGTAGTAGGACCACAGCATATATTTTGACATCGAACAAGTCGCAGGAAAAATGCAGAAAGAAACATCGGAATGCAGCATCATCCAAAATGGCCCTTCTTACGTAAAGAAACTGAGCATTGGCGTCTTCGGCAACCGAGACGGTCTGGGACTGAATACCGCGCGTGGTTTTGTTACTGGTCTTGTTTAAACGCTTAACCCATGTGTTGCTTTGTTGAGTAAACAGCCCTTGTGCCATCCGCGTTCTTGGATCACAACAAACGACGCCGTAATCGGGACTGGGAGATTAAGATACTGTGGCCGCAGCCGTTCGAGGGTGGGGACGTCCGGAGCTTCGTGGAGGACTTCAAGGACGTGACGGAGACGGTCGGAGTGAAGACCGACCGGGCGAAGCTGGCAGCCCTGCGGATGCTGCTCAATGGCAGGGCGAAAACGGAGCTTGATGCGGCGCGAAGGGTCTTTGCGAAACTGGAGTGGGCCGCCAAGATGGAGGCGCTGATCGCCGGACTCAGCAGCTCAGTCGATTGCCAGGAGGCAATGTAGCAGTTCAAGGGTGCCCGGCTTGGACCAGGAGGCGACGCTCTTGTATATGCCATGTCACTGCGGGCAGCGTTCTCAAGAGCTATGCCACAATTTAATCAGGACTCGGAACAGCGCATGCTGACAGAGCAGTTCTTGGACGGAATGCCACCAGCGGTACGGGATCAGCTCAAGGTGGCTCTCATCGCACATCGAATGACTTTGGAACAGTTGGCTGATGCGGCTCGACAATTACTGGCAGACAACTCCCAGATAGTCGGCGAGTTGAAGACGAATGAACCAAGTGAAGTGAATAACCTGCGAATCCCAGTGGAAAAGTTGACTCAAGAAATGGCTGCTTTGAAGATGAAGAGGGAGCAGAACCGTGGCGACGTCTGCTATCGATGCGGAAGACGTGGACACTGGCAGAGATTTTGCCCGTTGGACGAGAAAAGTTTTCATTTAAATGAACGTTTCAATGATTGTTTTTTGTCTGGCAAGGGTAATCCGGTAATTAGGGCAGTTGATAAGACGACAATTCAGACCAGGTTAGAAATCAGTGGCAGTTCGGAGTGCTGTTTGATCGACACTGGGGCAGCGATTTCATTGATTAGACCGAGACCGGGAAAGGTTATTCAGCCGTGTGCGATGGTCGTTCGAACAGTCGATGGGTTTACACTCAGAGTTACCGGCGTTGCAGAGTATGATGTCGGAATCGATGATCACGTAGTCAAGCAGTCTTTTGTCATTTCTCCCGACGCACGCCAGAC
>LUCH01000698.1:11105-32339 GCA_013368495.1 Paragonimus heterotremus | reverse complement strand
AACTGGCTGAACTTTGTCTGGTCAGACGAAATTCGGTGGTTGACGAACTCGGCTTCAAGATAGACAAACCACAGTAGGGGATCCATCTCCAAGAATGAAGGAACTGATAGGGTAACTGCGCCTACAGTATGCGAATCTAAGGGCTTAATATCTTCCCCAGACATGGTACACGCTCGATAGCTTGTAATATGCAAAAGCGGGAAATATAGAGTATGTGAATAAGTATGAAAATTTGGTCGGATCTACTATACAACCAAAAAAATACAATACGTTGAGTAAAAAAGATAAAACACCGTATGAAAATGATTACACCAAGGAACTGACCCACCAAATGGTGTGAGAGGAGAACATGAGGACAAAATACGCCGGATCACTGATTAAAAATAGCGAACCAAATTCCAGTGAAAACGATATTGTCGGGCTCACCAGTTTGTGGGAACTCTCCCACAAAGTCTCACTCTAGATTTGATGAGTTACCCGAGGACAATAATTCAGAACACCACGAACAACGTAGTACTCTTCGTATATTGCCACGACCGAGAAGCAAGAAAATGTGCAGGCAGCTAGCGTCCTGCGTGTAGCGCGCGGAACGAAAAAGTGTGGAATTTCTACGCTAGCGGAAATAGGGTATACAATTGGGCTAAACAAACATGCATTGGCAGGAGGTGTCAAATTGTACAACAAAATACCAACAAAAATCAATCTGTTCTAGAAGGTCGCTACAGCCCGTTTTGTCAGTGAGCTTGTTCTCCGTTAATGTAGTGTCATTGTTTAATCTAGTAATCTTTAGTTCTCATCTGCCACAATCTGAAATGTTGTTTCCACTTTCCTTCTCTCTGCTCTGATAGGATACGTGTATGTATCTCCTTATGTGATGTTGGATTCAGCCCACATAAAAAACACAGTTTCCACCTGATTACTGGTGGGAGTTGGCGATTTGGATTTTCCACATTCTCAGTTACTCACAGCGGCGAATATTAGAAGTTCTCAGCTTAGTGATCAGTGGGTTGCAAGCAATTAAAGCCAGTGTTGAACGATGACGTTCTTTCATTGGAACTATGGAAACAGATCATTACACAGCGTTCTTTGGCCGCCACACTGCCCAGTCTGTTCTGTTGAGCTAATCTTCCGTAAAATCAATCGTACTTGGGTACTGACACCAATGTGCGTTGCATCCTGATTGATTAATTCTATATTTCAGCAAGTCATTCAACAAAACAAGATCCTTACTGTCAAATTCACACGTCCTTGCACTCTTCTTGTCCTCGCTCTTATGAACCCTACTTCCAGTCCGTAAAGCAGCAAGGGTTTCGTTTGAACGCATTTTTGTAATTTTCCTCATTTAGACTGTCGTTTTAAGTCGTGGATTTTTGTCTTTTGTTTCTTTTCCCTTAGGTTGATTTTGCTCGCTGATTACTTGTTTGATCTATCATATTGTCCGTATTTCACTTACTGTGTGGTTTGACCATATCTCACAACCATTGTGAAATATTTTGTTGAGTGCCTGAATAATCGCATCTCTGACAGTCATTTATCAAAATGTCATCTGTATCAAATTTCCTACGTGATCCCAGTTGCAGTGGGTTGTCAGGCCGGAGGGGCGGGTATTCAAACACTCGGCGAAATGCCCCAACGCGGGGAGAGGCATGTCTACAAATCCCAAGGATCAGATGACAGAGAACAGGGGCAATCGGATGAGTCATCCCTCGACCGGATCGGACCAACGGGCGAGACATGGCAGGCAAAATGGGATGGATGACCAAATCGGAGATGCGATTATTCCAACACGCACAGAAGTATCTCGACAAGGTCGTAGAGTATGATCAAAGTCTACAGGGGATAGTTGGAGGACAACACGAACGACGGGAGGAGCCATCGCTCAACGAAATCGGACTAAGGGACGAAGATTGGCAGGCGGAAAACACCGGCATAGAAGACGCAGATCACAAATAAACCTGGCAGAAGTGCACATAACGTGTGAGCGGAAACATGGGAGTGTTGTGGACTGGAATTGTGATTCAAAGTCGCGACCGCACACGTGACATGGTAACTAGCGTGTTGGACAATAAAGACTGCGCTTTATTGAAGGTCTTTTTGCTACACGATGTCCGGTTGACAGTTAAATTCCGTTGTACTGTTGCCTCATGACTCAGTGGTAAATATGGAAGTTGAAACCCCTGCGTTCTGCTGAATTGTCTTATTCTGTACCTACATACAGCAACTTTAATTGAGTAGTATCCTACTGTTCTAGAGGCTTAGGAACGTCAATAATTATGAGTGATATGGGGATAGCGAGAAATTTGCTACTGGTTTTCGACAGTGAACTAAACGCTCTGGTTCAGAGTGCGAGGCGTGAGAGCTTGTGCTGGCTCATATAATTGAGGGTAGGACAAAAATGAATGTGACATGTCAAAAGCAAGTGTGACCAGCAGTTCATTTAACCAGTTAAAAAGCAGAAAACTATCGACCAACACTCGTAAACAGGTGACTGGATAAAGATGCAACTTGAACCGATAATTTCAAACAAAAGCACAGCTTGGATGAGAACAAAATCACACTACGCTCAATTCATGTCATGCCCGACTGACTGAAGCTCTCAGTGACCATCACATGTCTGGACGTCCGTGCTATGTGGACACAAACATCCGACAATCTGCTCTCCTGCTCAGTAGACGAGTAGCCTGTCTAGCTTGACAATATAGTATAGATAAACGAAGTGACCCAGCATACATCAGCGTTAATTGTTAATACATTGGCTAAGTCACTGAATTGTCGGCCTACTAGTTTCTTTGAGAAAACGTTAAATGCAGCCAGACCGATTATTACACTCATCAGTTCACTGCTGATTACTCTAAAGCTGAAGGATAAAGTGCTGGTCCATAGGTCATCTATGGTTATTTAGTTGTTCGTTTGCAATTGTTCAGCAAACTACGAGGGTCGTACGACTCGGCTTTTGTCTAAAAGAATCAGAGAACACCATCCAACATAGGTCGGAACAGGTGAAGGAAAATCAATCACCAGTGCCATTGTATTTTAGCCGGCTGACATCGTTCATCAGGACAACATAGATCGATCATTCACCGTTAACCACAGGATCCTATCGAATCAGTAAGAAATCGTTCGCCAGCCAATTTTGGCCACTGTCAAGGCCATTTCCATCCGATTACGTAACCCGACTTTGTGTGGGCGGAAAAGCTTCGTTCAACCGCTCCACCTGTCTTCAGCCGTTAGCTGACTCAGCTGATCGATACGTAGGAGGTGAACCCCCCCAAATGGCAGTCACAAACACAAAAGTGAGATAGTATGAATTTTGACCAGTACAAAGCTTCGCATGTAGCCGTATTCAGTTTTACTCTTTTTTTAGTTGTAACAACCTGATGAGATTTTATATAAAAGACACATTTGCTGCATTTCATTTCTTATGACTCATTGGGAATTTTTGAAATAAACCATAAAATCAACAAATTCTGCGTAGGTAGTATAACTACGTTATATATTTAAGGAAGCTGGTAAGAAGCGTAAAACCCTTTGTTTGCAAATCAGATAAGTAACGGGCGAATAGCATGTCCACTGGCGGATTGACTGAGTGATGTGGGATGAGGACAGTTTGTTCGGATCCCGGTTTTTCTTACCGAAACGCCTGCTTCCTAAGAAAAACCATTTTGAGCGATCGAAATGGACAGGTATTCTCAGAACAATTCAGAAATAGTCTTCAGTATTTTTACCTATTCGATCGGTAATTCATCAAGTCCATTGGTTACTTGCTATTTTTAGCAACTGTCGACCTACCTTCTGAACAGAACTTTTTTAAGTCACTGTTGTATCCTCGTCACTGTCGCTTATATGTCCCCACGTTCGTGCTAAAACTCGAGCTGCGTTCTGATTGGTCGCTAGGACTGTGACCCTCAAGTTTCACTGAGCTGATTGCGCCAGTGCGAGTAAACTTGATAAACACGGGCGGATTCCGGGTAAATTGTTGCAGCGACTGGCCGTGTGTAAAAGCGCTACGCATTGAAAAACCGTTCCGTGTAGCTGTTGGGATGTGATTTCTAGACTCCACTTGGAGTTTAAATACAGTTTGTACTGTTTTTAACACTCGGTTACTGTTCGGGTGTTCATTGTTTATGATCAAACATAGCATGGCACGTTGTCATTCAGAGCTCTAGATGAGTGTACGATCACAACACGAACTAATACAAAGTTTCCTTTGTTGGTTGTAGTTGCAACTATCGTAATTCGTGCAGCGTGTACTGTGTGACATCGACCTGATCTGTGAGGGAATGAGTTACACAACTGACATATCATTCGCAAGTTAACTTAGACCAGTGGTTCAGAAATCTTTACAGTTTACTAACCACTGTTACGTACGCACTGCTGAACCAGTCGCGCTTTTGGTGACGATTTGATTGGCCGTGGCCGACCCTGAATACCTAACGAAACCACTTGGCTACCTGTACCATTCACTTGATCAATAGGATTCGGTATGCTAACGCTTGTCCTATCTCCACTTGGTCTACGGACCCCATTCTTCTACTGTTTCACTATGGTTTTATTGATTGTTGTCCTGGTAACTTCTTAAAATTGTAAGCGCGGCATCGTCGGCTCACTCGCTTCACGTGTTGTTTGAACACTGCGGTCACAATGCTAACAACTAAGCGTAGTATTTCCTGAAGTACAGTGTAAAGCTGCATAAAGGTTCAAAGTTTGGTGTGATCACTGATCCCTGCCTAATGACTTTGGGTCGACAACATTAGGATGTCCAGAAGTTTGAAATTTGCTTCGATGTACGGCTGTAGATGTATGGTACTGGAGAAGCAGTCGAAAGAATAGAGACTGTTCCTTGTTTCATAAGTTATGTGAACGTGAGATGGTTATCAGTCGAAAAGAATATTTCACATTAAGTGGATTTCAGTTATGCAACCTCATTGCTCGTAAATAGTAGGGGCTAATATAGTCTAACATAAGTGAACAACACCCGACACCGTCCGCAAACTTCCCGTTTCCATGGGTCTTTCTAGGCATTGTGCTCGAAATTCCTTGTTCGTGGATCTCGTCAGTTGTTAGCACAGTTTCTTATAAAATAATGGTCGGAGTTCAACTCTGGGTCGTGGTAATTTTGTTCTGAAAGGCGATATTATAATTAATCACCAAGGTTGATACCAGTAAGCATTCTAATCTGAGCGATTAGTTCCAATTTTATACTCAAACCCTTTGAACTGACAGCAAGTAGTTAGACCATTGCTAGCATCGACGTGCTAAAAACATGTGAACGGTAGCTATGAATGCAGTTACCTTATTTTGAAGTACAAGTACTTTTACAGATGATAACAAGTAACTGAGTTCGCTAGACAACGTGAAACAACGTCACACCAATCCCTTTGTTGTTCAGGTGTTTGCATCATGCAGCTATCTCCCGATTGGGATTTGAGGGACCAATAACAAGAGTACATTCTGAGCACTCATAACTGGTTGTAGTCGCCATGTTCCGACTAATGGACGCGAAACTACACCTGTCCTGGAATTTGGGATCACCATAATTTTCTTATATGTTCCCAATCTCCATTGCCCATTTTTGTAAACATTGGTATGATGTGTCACCGAGTGAGATTGAGATTCTCACATCTTACATATACAGTAAGAGATGTTACGTTAATGGCTAATCCATAACATATCTATATCACAGTGATATTTATCAGGCATATGATAGCCGAGAAAGGACTACCCTTATCATGTTTGCAAGAAGCTGACCTAGCAGGGGTTCTACAGATGCAGAGCTGAATCGAATTTACTGATTGCAAGCACACATTACTACTAACTACTGATTTTTAAATATAGGGATTTCAAAACTCGTTTGATGATTAATGTTCGACGTAGTTAGGTAGATACTCTGTCATCACTGTGGTAGGCACAGTTGAGAAAAGCGATACATTTTGTTGTTCTTACTGTTGATCGAAACACCAAAACTTACGAATTTTAACATATCTTTCAAGATAAACACAGTTGTGTTTTACGTAAACGGTTCCAACCTTTCCACTGGTAGCAACGTCAAACTGTCATTCAGCAAGATGCCCAAATCTGGAATTGGACTTAATATCAGCCCCCATTTGTGATCTGTTGGGAGGTACTGTCCAACAGTCACGACTATAACTTTATATGGCTGCAATACCGACACATTATACAAACAATTTATCCGAACGTGATTTAAACGCATCGGATGAAGGGATCTCATTGAACAAAAAAATGGAGTCCATCCACGGTCCATATTGTTGCAAACGATACGCCGATTCGTCTTTGATATCGTAGTGCGCTTGGCAGAATTCGGATTCTCTTCCCGGTAATAATTACCACGAAAATCTCGGTCCTGAATACTACCGCTATTGTCCTCGTATTCGCTCCCAAGACAAGTCAGAAGGCGCGTGCAAAAAACAGCCTTGTTCCGCCTCAAAAGTTGTACGGGAAGACGAAAAATACACAGTACTTATATGGTGCGCAGTGGCCAAGAAACATTCCCGAATCACAAAAACGAAGGATATCTACTGAAAAAAAACAGTTAAGGTCACTAATGTTTATAACGGAATAAAACTAATCAATGTCACCTCTCGACCGCCCTGAACAGTTTCGCTAACTAGGACTGAGTCAACCGTTTTTTCTCTCGAGAGACGGAGGCAGTTTTGGACGGGGAAAAAATGGACTCCCTAACACGTATTAGCCACGAATGATCACCATTTTTACAAGCTCGTTCGTTGGGTTGTTGAACTGAAAAGCCGTTCTGCCTCCAAAGTAACCTGCCTGTTCCATAACTTGATTTCAGCCACTGACCACTCAAACGTTCATGCTAATTCGGTGATACAAGATGTGCCAGTGGATGACTGAGAGGTGTGGATTCTTTAATACATTGCAATGAGAAGTGTCTGTAGTTAATTGAGAACTGGACTAATTATGCTAGTCCCTGTGGATAGGGTATTTTCCTGAGCTCCATAATTCACCTAATAGTCCGTTTCCGAACACGTCTAATAGATAGGAAATCTTCTTTCAAGTAACTTAGGTTGACTCATATTTTCGTATCCAGATGTAGGTGGAGTATTGGGACAACATATTGGGAAATACTTCGGGGTGGAATAGCCCACAAACTCTTTTCAACAGATTCAAGGCTATTTGTATCTATATAGCAATGGCTGCAGGATTTGTGGACATACTCGACCTGTCTGCTACTAGGGTTCATGAATTTCGTTCGCATACTGATATGAGTAGTTTTGTATCGCCATGGTAGTAATCAGCACAGTTATAATGACGAATGTGTATGAGTTTACGGTTGTTAGCATTGGAACCGATATGTCATTTTCCATGCACAGTTCAGATCGTTCTGTATGGTTATCACATCTTCCGGGCATTCGAAAGTCTGCCAGCGTTTTGTTGTATGGGCGTGATGCAACACCGGCATTTTGACTGTGTTGTGTGGTTCAGGAGTAAAACAAGTGAATGACAGAGTTTTCTAAGATGGATGGTTGAGGGACACTGCTGCTGGCATCGAATCATTCCGCTAATTGTCCAATCTCCCTGATATTGAACTTGTGTTCAGTCAGATAATCCTGAAGCTTTGATAGTAAGTGCTCATTGAGGCCATAACTACGGTGTCATTTTGGCAAAACGGAGTGTTCACGTTTGTCAAAAGCTCTGGAAGAGTCCAGATGAACTTCACATATGGCCATTCCTGTGTCGACTGCTCTTCTGCAAAATTCACGAGCAATCGTACGATTTTTTCCGCACGAATATCTGTAACGTACGTCATGCTGCATTTTGGTGATAAGTTCGAGGTCTTTGGAGACAATTCGGGGAAATTAACCTAGTAAACCGTCCATTATTTGTAGTTACGACAGGGCAATCTTTCTCTTCGTATGTACTGCCACTTTGTTGTAGATAAGTGTAGGTTTTACCCTCAGGTCTCGATGGCAAGATTGATCCTCTCTTATAGCAATTTTGATATGAATGAGCCGCATGACGTAATCAACCAGTGCAAGTTTAATTTGTTCTGGTTGTCACGTACTTCAGGCTGAGGGTTTCAATGTATTCAGACATTTGCTCCTCTTTTTTGGGCATCTGGGATTTTTACTAGACAGAGAATATTCTACTGCAATGCGGTTATTAACGGCATTGGAGTTTCCTACACCAACAAGTTGTCAGTGATCATCTAGATTGCGCATGGTGATGGAACCAAGCTATTCAACCTTGATGAACTGTGCTATAATCTATGTGGAATTAGTTTTGTGATAGGACCTTAGCTTTAAATTCTGGGGAATGCGTTCTCCAGTCCCGTGTAGACGGCCGAATTCAATTATCCAAAGATAATTATGACCAAATGGGGCTGTGATTTTTAGACCGCCAACCATGTCAACCTTGTTGCTGAGAATACAGTCGTCACCATAGTACTTGATCCGCCAGCCACTTAGTATGGTCATGGATATGTTGAACTAGTCCAACTTCTACTGCTGGTTCGAAGAATTCTCAAATAAAGAAAGGCGTTGCAGGAATCCGGGTGATCAAAATCTCACACTGTTAAAGTTTGAGCGTAAACTAAAGATGGTATTTTATGCAGCGCGTTGTATAAAGCTCTGTTGACACTGTAGCGTATCGTGCTGCCGTGTTGTTGGCGCCACTTTTGTTTTCGATTGTGTAAGTCGTGTGCATGTCTTACTGGGCCTTTGGCTCATGATTGTTTCTATTGTCTCCTTTCACAGGACTACCGTTGGAACCCTTACTTTAGAAGGACGCTGTCCCCCGGTGTCTCCACGTTGCTCAAAGTTGGTTTACGAGTGTAACTGGTACACGAGGCCAGAACGTCTGGCTTGCCTGTTACAACATCTCTATGGGAGCATAGCAATTTCTAAATCACACCAGTTAAACAAATGATGTTAGAAGTGACGTTAGTTACCTGCAAGGCTGATTCCGTAGAATCAGTTGACAACTTTCCCGAGTACTTGAGGTTGTTATGTGCGAATCTAAACAACGGACTACACCTTCTTGTTTACTGACCTTGTTATCACCATAACAATCTGTCCTACCAAGGATGGTTAATTCGTCAGCCCGCATTTCTTCCTTACATCAGGTCTCCGTGATTCCTATTGTAAATAGGTTTCACCAGAAACAATGGTCTCCAAGCCCGTCCCGTTTTCTTGGGAGTAAAACATGAGTTGGTGTGAAAACAACATCAGGAAGCAGTTTCACTGTCTAAAGCATACCAGATAAATATACTTGAGGAGATCCATCAAGTCAGTATACTGTATTTTGAGGTCGCCATCCCCTTCTAAAGTAGTTGTAGGCAGTCCCCTTTGTGTAACACTTGCTGACAGTTTCTAGAAATGAGAAATAGATTACTTGCAGACCATATTTAATTGACTGTATGTTACAGAGGTTATGTTAATGAATTTTCGATTTCCATCAACTAAGATAATTCGTCACGTTTTCTAATGCCGTAAATTTCTCAGACTCTCTTGTTACTATCACTTTCGCGATGGCGTTCGGTAATAGCGCAATCTTTATGGACATTTCAGTCCTTTGACAATTGCATGGGACATTACGCCCTTCTGCATATCGTAAATCATTTTTTTGTCGTGGCTAGAATAGCCTTTTTTGCCGGTCAATTATCAGAGCGGACTGGTTAAAACATTATTCAATCGAGCACGCCGAATTCATGCGACCTATACACCAGCTCTGGAAGAGAAATTCTTAACGACGATGTCTCTTGTTGATGGATATCCGTATAGGTTTATCAGCGTCCATAACAAACCGAAGCACGATAAGCCGGTTTTGCACACTGTGTCCGAAAAGGATGTTTTTCTACAGCTGTCAGTTCGCGAAGAATATCTCGTTAACGTAGTTTGGCACAGGCTTCAATCTGCTCTGTCCTTAACGTATCCCGCAATTTAACTGTACCTCTTACACTCAACCTGGAAAGTAAATCTGAATAATGCCAACCGTTGTTCATCTAACCATTCTGCCTCTCCTACTGTTTATTGGTTCATTTACAGATGCAATAACATTTGCATTGGCGGAATGTATCGATACTCTCGTCAGCGAATATCTGGCCCCATCCTTAAGTGACTGATCAACCCGATCGAACATGGCTGATGACAAGTAACACAACCTATCAGCCTCGATCGTGAAACCGATTCCGATGATTGGCCGTATGATGAACCTGATCAGTTTATTCACTACATTACATAATTCAGATCTGAAACCTTCGGCTATTTGTGGGGTCTTATGGATCAAACATCGAAGACCAGCTCCGCGTATATAAAGATCAATGACTCGAACTGTATCTCGTGATCGATAATGAACTTTCGACCTTTTCACTTAAAGGTTTGAATCAACTGTTTTAAGTAAACGATTGAAAAGGTTAAACGCAATACTGACACCCACGACACGTCTTCTCTGTTTTGATGATTTGGGTAGATCGAACCCAATAATTCAAGTCACAGAATGAACAGCATATGTATTTTACTTGTTGATCCGATTGACAAGTGACGCCATATGAGACCATAATACTCAATAAGAGAATAATCCTTATTGAAAACACGTGGACTATTTAGTCGAGATGAACGAAGTAGATAAAGCTAACATACTGAGAGGGGAGTCGGTTCGGGGTCACAGTAAAGTGGACAGAGAGGGAAGATTAAGAAGTACAGTCAGGTTGGATTGTGGATCTACCGATTGCAATTTAGTCAAGGGAGGTAGTGCGTCGACATTAATTTCTTTCTTGTGTACATTTTTCTGTTTGTAATGTACGAATAGCGGTGGATTGGGTTACACAAAACAAACGTAGGCACACACTCTTCGTGAATTTACGCGGCATCTTTTAGATCATTTCAAATTCTTGATCGATTACTGTGTAGTGGCTAGTGTCAAAAACAGTTGTTGATGTCATTGGTTAAGCCCTTATTGAGCCAAGTTGGCTGATGTTCCTTGATCATCCTGCACACTTGTCTTGTTGAACGGTCGCAATAATTAGTTCCACAAAAGCATTGGAAAACACATGGACGTATAGAAGTGGTGAAACAAGGCAACGAACCCTTAGGGCGAGAATGTTGTGAATTGGTTGTGAAAGCTGATGCTACGTTGTGATTAAATATATATTTTCCTTAGTGAATCGTTTGGCTTTCCGGTGAGGATGATAGGTGCACAAACATTTTTCTCAATTTCTCCTCTAATATACTAGATCAATGCGCTATTCGTTGGATAACGTTTTAGGAACCATGAGAAACTTTTGATTTTCAAGACATCTTAAAAGAAGGCCATCTTAAGTGCCAATCAATCATGCGCGCATTTCTCTGTTGTTCGATAGTTTAACATGCGAGTCAAATTTCTTTTGTGTCGTACGGGCCGAAAATTCTGATAGTGTTTATGTTCACTAACCCACGCTTCCCTCAGATACACCTTGCGCCGCATAGCACCGTCTTGTTCAGACGACAGTCTGCCGTGGTACATGAACAATTTCATTGTTTGTATGTGTATGCATCAGCTGTGTGTGTGGCCGTGCATTCTTTTCACTAATCTTGTTTGGCTCTGCTATATAAATGATAACACTGCAAAACGTAGCAGATGAGACGCAGCCAAATTTGATAGGCAATAAATCGTACAATCTGCCGTTTTTGACTACTGTTCACATACCACCAGAAAGTCAACAAATGTGAGCCAATTATCATTTTTCATCTCGCAAATGAGGTGGGTCGTTGCGCTAGCACGACAGAATGTTGAAACCAACTGTTCTACCTCAATGTCTTCTTTGCATTTCATGAATATGTCATCTGTGTATGGAATGTAGATAATAAATTATTCAATGCTATTTTTTAATACGACAGTTGATCATGAATTCCGCTAACCTTGGACCATGAGGAGAATCCAAGGCTAAGCTATTTGTTTATTGGCACTGTGTTCTTCCGTCCCCAGTTTTGTTGGTCGAGCAAAATGTATTGCATCTTTTCGTCATTTCTCTGGCCTTTCTAGCTGAAATTCTCTCGTTCCTACTTCAGGCTTCTTCGACAGAATATCCTGACTGTTTTGAACCGTAATGTGTGTTGTCGATTCCAAAAAGCTGCGACTAATTTTAGTACCATTGTAAAACACAATGAACGCATTCAGGAGGGTAGATAAAAATTGTGCCTGATTGAGTTCAGACGATGTAACGACTTATCATGACTATTGATAACTGTTTCGATAGCAACGAAACGTTGGTTTCATGCGCACGACTGTGTTCCCCTTTTGGAGAAGTTAGTTTAAGATCGATGCAACATTACTATCCCTACTATACTATGAATTGAGACAAGTGGTGAGCAATCATGAATACATCGTTCCCGGCTAATCGGACGTGTTCTGCGGATGAATTGGATTAGAAAGGTCCGTTGTTTTCCCTACCACTCACTTCTGTTCTTTGTCACCCAGATATTGTCTGAACACCAACCATGTTGGTCAGGCACACAAACGGTATGTACTAAGGTTTAAGTGCTATTTTCAGTTCTCTGACTGGTGTCTTCCATTATAGGTACAGCTCAGTTGATATTCCGGGATGTGCAGTTCACTGCGCCTGTCATATTCTGTGGCTGTCGATCACTGTCTTCATATAATAATATCAGGTTTCTGATTACTTATATTCCTGAGTGGATCATGAAAGGCTTGGCTAAACATTAACCTTGTACTACTGAACCATATTTAAGTAACAAAAATTTAAAACAAAAGTCCTCATAGGTATTGCAGCCAGTCTTCATCGAAAAGAAGTACCGTACCCTTGTTAGAGTACCCTTGTTAGAGTACGCCACGGCTGAATTTGAGCATTCTTTAAAAACAGCCGTGCTGACCAGTGTGCCACCGATCTCATATTAGGCACGACCAAACTATCACATGCAAACGCTCAGCTACCTTCGTTTCTGAATAATGCTCAGACGTGGCAATGATATACACCACTGATGAGCCCTAACGAAAGTGGAACTCGAACATGATGTTTAAGTTCGAAAAAGGTTAGCCAAAAGGTTTACGGAAATGCTACAGCCGCGATCAAATATATGAGTTGTGTTGGATCTATATCAATCGAAAAATTCCACTACTAAGTAAAACAAAAGTTGTTGACCATGTGCAAAAACGTGTTGATGACACAATACGTGGTGTGAATGTATGTGTGCCCACACCCTGTCTACCTCTATTTTTCTGTCATATATAACCGGCATGTTCTACGTCTGAGATTGATGGGAGTAAAATAAATGCTGACATGTCGCAATATGTCTTCTTTCTGCACGGATGAAGTTGCTAAAGGGAAATCAATGTTACAACCGCCATTGTTGCTATAAGGTCAACAAAATCCGACTGGCAGCATAATTCAGTAGAGAGGTTATAAACTTATTTTTGCACAATATACCTTTCGAGCACATTTCTCTGCATCTCATAAAGTATATACAGCTGCCTGCCGGTTTATGTAACAAAGTTTATTGGATATTGTGGAGGCAAACAGTAAAATCAATGACCACACAACCACGTGAACACACATAAACGCGCATAAGTTTTTGAGACAATCGGGTATTGATGAACAAGTCTTTCTATACACAGAGGGACGGCTTCCAGTTGTTAATTGCTACCGTCTTCGAGAACTGGAGAAACCTTCAATTTTTTGTTGCACAAATTACCCAGAGGACCTTCTTCAGGTTTAACTGGGGCAGACATATCAACAAGTGCCGAGAGGTTGTGAGTTTTCACACCGTAATTTGAATCACACATTGTGGTATCCAAACTGGAGTATGCTTGTTGACCCGATTGCACAATTATTCACATGAGAATTCTTAAATAATGGGAGACTTGGCATTGAGCGCTAGCAATGTTTTCAACGGTGATGTTGGAGTACGGATAGTGGTGAACAGCATGATCAGTGTTGATGTCAAAACTAAATTTGGATGCTACGGTCGTCAGAGCCGAGCTGCGTTTCCCATCAATGCGCACAACTAGTGCACTATCATCTATAAACAACAGCAAACGAATGGTCGAATTATGCGACTAGTTTTTGACACCAACACATCGGTTATTCAAAAGACAACCATCCGTGTGATATTCAGTGTGTACACTATCCTCCAAGTTCTCAAGAGTAATGGGCACATTGGACATTGACGATTAGATAGGTTGTTTGTCATTTCACGGAGTGAGTCGATATACACTACAATGCCAATTGCATATCGGTGTGCCATCTTCAATTAGTTCTACTACCTACCGCGCCATGGAAATCGCACAGTTGTTAAGCAGACTGTTTTGTTTGACGTGAAGTTAATTCACATGCTTACATGTTTCGTCTACATTGCCAACGTTTTAAGACAAACAAACACACATGTGAACCAAATTCTATTTCGGACTACCAGATTCAAGGTCCTCACACGTTCACGTCAATTGGTTGGACTTCTTTCACAACCATGTGGTCATATTTCATTACTGACATGCATCGACCATTTTCGAAGGGAGCTTGTTGCCATCTCTGATAAATGATTGTGATCCAGAAGCTGTCGTGAACGCTCTCGTGGGATATTGGATAGTCAACTACACATGTAGAAATAACCATTGCGACAAACCACGTCTCTCGTTTCGAATGCTTACGGTTCGAGGTCATAACGAACTACCTTGGGATGCCTGTGTTTTCGCACTATGGCACATTTGCCCTCGAGTAAACCAATGGGGCGTTTCTACAGGCAACTCAAGGCATACCTTTAAATAGGCACTCATCTGGTCTGCATTTAAGTCCTAAAGTGAACCTCCAATGCATCCCAGCTGATTTAGTTCACGTTTGTATACTGCGTTTACTTGGTGAACCCCTCCAGATTTTCAATTGACTTTTATTGTCTCCTGGAATACTGTGTCTGCTCTACGCAACACATGCAATACTTGTAGCCTACATCCTTCCCAGAAACAGAGAAGACCGCTTCAGTTATGAAAGATCTGGCCGCTTGATCACATATACTCATACACTGCAATGACGTAGGCGAACTGCACTAGGCCCCTTACTCGGCCTCGAAGGACTGCAAACATTTCTCAGCCGATCTTCATACTCATCACACAGCAGCCTGTATCATCCACCGCACAAACGTATGCATAGTGGACGACACACACCGAGCTTCCCCTCGGCGATCTGTAGCAGCTCTATTCCGTTCACCTGCAGAGATGACACCGAATTCGTGCTCACACAGAACGTTGGGTTTACTACACTGCGCGTACTGCAGAGGTTATTTATTATAAGTTGATTCTTTTCCAAGTAACATTCTGATTTAAGAAGACGCCCAAAACAAAGAAAAAAAAAAACTCTGTATAGCGACGCGTTTTGGTCCCTTCGTCAATGAAGGTTACAAGTTAAGTTTACACATCTTTCGCCTGCTTGGACATTCAACTTTTTCTCTACGCCTCACATCTTGAGCGGACTATGGTTGAAGGAAGCCCCAACCCGTTTCAGCAATAATGAAAGCCCACCTTTCGTTTTGTTCTTCTCGAATTTCGGTGAGTTGTGTAGCTCGCGGCAACAGCACCATCTTGGGGAACCATCGGCAATTCTGGATATTGTAAGCAATAAAATATTGACTCCCATTATCTGTGCTGCTTGTTAAACATGTTGCTTTCAACATTCCACTAGGGAATAATTTGAGCTGCTATTGAAGAGAATGTCTCACAATCCTCCATTATTTTGTTTGACACGAAGGAACACGGAAACGTGGACAGATTTAATAATGCAATCGCTAGGTGGTTTCTAGGGACCTCAACCTGAGCTAAATAATTATATATTAGAACGTTGATACCACGTCCACATACCTTAACCAATGGGGCTGAGAAAATCATTATTAACGCGCGACCATAGCGCATAGACATAGCCAACCATCTTGACTACATGCGATCACCTCACAGTTTATGGATGTGGAAGCGGTGTGCAGGGATTGCAAGAATCCAAAAAAGTTACTCACATTGTTCGTACTGTACATATCAAACGTTTACAGCAGGATAACAAACTTGTGACATTGTGATGGATCATCAAATCGGAGGTGCAAATAAACCGACTTTCAGTAGAATACCTCAACGCGGCGGTGAGATACGTCCGAAAGCCAATAGCCATCGGATCGCAGACAACACGGACGACCCATCACTCAACGAGGTCGGACCAACGGACGAGAGGTAACAGGCAAAATGGGACGGATGGCCAAATCAGGGGCGCGATTATTCTACCGACAGTTGGCATACTCGCATCTCCGACCTGATAATCCACCACAATATCTTCAAACCAAGCACGATTTTTGTTTCTGTCAGGTCAGTACAATTAGCATTTAGTCCTCGTCAATGGTAGTGCATGTTGACGAACGTAAAAAGTTGGCTGTGAGCAAACATCGTTCGGATCGTTGACGTATGACTTATGCTGTGCAAATTAGTCCGAACTGTTGCTTTGGTTGGGAAGAACTCGAGACGATATCGACACAACAGATTGGCAACGGACCGCATCCGTGAGGGTCATCACATTTAAAAAACCTCAATAATTGTTGCGTCAACCAAGGAAGTAACTTGAAGATGCCCCAACAACGAACATTTAAAATGTCGACGTGAAATCTTCCAATGCAGAAGGCACTGTCCATTTAGATGAACACATATATTCCTCGCCAGAGACGGCGGTCAAACCAGTCAAAAATTTCGTAGATGATTCCGCGCCAGACGACTCTCGAGGTCTGGCTGAAAAAATACGTGGATGTCTTCAGGGCGAACTTCACCAAATTCAACGACGTATGGGAAATCAAAATATTACTGCACAAGCTTGTCGCCATAAACAAGAAAAATTCGACCAAATTACTTCTTCCTAAGAGCTCTTGCCATTTGAATTTTGAAAATGCAGAAGAAACCTTAACGAACAGATTTGATTAGTAGTCTATTTTGTTTACTATTCACAACAATAATTGATAGAAAAAAACACAATGCTTTTGTCACCTGTGCAGACATTGTAAATAGGGAATATGAACGTTTCGAACTTAACGGTAAGACCGATGACCAGTGTAAGCGTCTTAATTCCGTGGTGTATACAAGCACAAAGAAGACAATCAACCAACGCCCCAAATCGCCTATAGGCACTGAAAAGATCGGTACAACGTCAGAAAATGTCCTGATAAACATGTTATGCGTGGGAACAGCAACTGTTATGGGTCACCCAAACGATGCAAGCCGAACATTAAACAGACCCACGTTCAGCGGATAGCATGCCCATGTAAATCCAAGGCAAGAATTGCTACCTATAAAGTCGATATGGATCAAATAAATGGCGCCCAAATGCATGTTTACAGCGACTATAATAGTTTTGACAGTCGCACTCCACTGTACACTTTTGATAATTTTGTTTGTCTATCTACTTTTGTTCTGATCAAATCGATAACTCCTTATTCCTGTCTCAGAGCTAAAAGTGCAACTCGTTTCGTGCCTCGATGACCTAACGTGTTTTATTCATACACATCACTTTCCAGGGTTAATAGTGATAATCGGGGTCAACGCACTAAACCTTTGTTCTTACGGCCATACGTGTTTCGATGAGAAACCGATTGGGCAGTCTTCCATTGGACTGCTCTAACGATTGGTGAGCTCGTAGGATTCGAACGCGTTGTTATACTTTGCTATGTTTTAGTGAGTCCGTTCCATATCATCACTTTGCCCTGCGTTTCCGCAAGTAATATTACTGTTCGTGTACACGTTCAAGATAAAACCATTTATATATTTTAATTCGGTTTACCTATTAATCTTTAACAGCTTATAACCGCGTGGTCCCTATCCTATATTTGATATTTCATGTAGGCACGCTGACTGTCCCTCTCTCGGTATTAATGGTCTAATGGCCACACCGTTTTTGAAAACTGACCATCTTCTCCGGTTTGTTGACTTGGAAATCGCGCTTTTCAGGAACGGAATTTTGTCCGCACAAACAAGATTCTATCAGCTAATAGCCAGGCTTCTGGATGAAGTCACCGTACAGCCTTGCAAACTATAGTAAATCAACCGGTAGGACGTAAGGACTGAATCTTAAAAAGACAGTTACCTGTTGGGTCACACCCTCTGAAAACACGACTGCAACCTCTCAGCGACCTACAGATAGGCGATAAACGCCTATAACCCTTTTGACAGAGATGTAACAACTTTTCGGTAGTCTGCATATGAACGAATCTCTCCACCGAGAAATCTGGCTAAAAAGATTACTGGGAGCAGCGTAGGCAACAATTTCTTTGCTCGTTCACAAACCCTCTTCGGGACCGAGAAAATCACTGATTAAGTGACGGTACATCTTCCACCGCTACACAGTCTGTTGAATTCATCACAACCTATTCTACGATCCATACTAGAAACGCGCCATCCCAATAAAACAGCTATCTTAAAAGATAGTCCAACAGAACAGAAGTCACAGCCTTGAGACACGGTTGAAACGAGATTTCATCTGGCCGTTCAATCGATTTTCGACCAAGTAAATCACCCAAGCGACACGAACTGCAGCCAACTAACGGTTGTTCTTGGTATCATGAACGTGTTGATAACCGAGCCAAAAATTGTACCAAATATTGTACTTATGCATCAACAAGGCAAAGCAAGCTTAACAGCCACCATCCAACGGAAAACGATACCATCGGCATTCGCCCTCATTCTTTTGTGGGACGTAGAAACTGAAACCGTGTTCACAGTTGATACTGGGCTGCGAGTTAGTGTGTTTCCATTTACAAAAGACGAGGCACCAAACCAACACAGCTGACAGTTCCGTGCCGCCAACGGCACTCCAATAACCACACAGGGGCCGAGCTCGTTAACCCTTAAGTTGGGCTCCCGACGGACACTCGGTTGGGTGTTAACAATCGCCGTATTACCTTTTGTCATAATAGTCGTCGACTTTCCCCGAAATTCTGACCGTCTGGTCGATATAAGAGGCTGTAGGTTGATCGTTCCCAGCACTAGGATAAGAATACTCCCCACACACGCAAAAGTTGCAGTCGTAACGATCATACATATCCAATCCCTAGCTCCCAGACAGTTTGTGGATATCTTCATTGAAGTCGGATATCAGATGCCATTTTCTCCGACCTTGTTAAGGCATTTGACCGGGTACTATACGGCCCACTTCTACAGAAAATGGAGGCACATGGTATCAGAAGTGGTATTCACCACTGAATCGCTTGGTTTCCTAGTAGTGGAACTAGTGGATCGTCGCCTTGGTTACGCGTTCAGTCGCTTGACTCAAAACTGAGAAATGAGAAGAGACGCGACAACACCGTTTTACTGAAAGAGCACAACGAAATAGGCCACGGAAGCTCTAAATTTATACGACAAAACGCTTACCATAGATGGCTAACAAACACAAAGCGAATCAAATAAAACAGTCATATATGGCAGTCAAGGCGTCCGAGCAAAGTACGTTACGGGGGCATCAGAAAACAACGCGAGAGACCACAGTCCAGATAGCACACAGGCGTTAGACCACACACCCGCAATTCATATCAATCATTTACTGTAGATTTCCAGTCACTGTCTTCTCTATGAGGATGACTTGAAAATCTGGAACTCCCATGAGTCTGAAACTGTAAGCTGACCTCGATGTCGTTAAGCAATGATCAGAGGAGCGGTGTTTTCCCACCAACGATGATATGTGCACACATGTCTCTTGGTGGCGATTCTGGCAACATCTTCGTAACACAATACACACAAACAGAAGTGCGTGTTCCCAAGGTAGATCTTGAAAAAGACACGTGTATGCAGCTATTTTCCAATTTATCCTTTTCCCTCAACCAAAAATGAACTCACCGTACTGGGCATGATAAAGCGAACGTTTTCTCGATTCGACAAGAAGGCTTTTCAAACTCTTTACGGAGTTCATGCCCGACTATTGCTTGAATAGGCTAACTCAGTTGTTTATTCTGACCTTAAGCAAGACATTGCACTTAATGGAAGCGGTGCTACACCAGTTTTTCCATGATTGCACAGCAGAAAAACGGACGCCCGCGTGATACTAGAAAAACAATCGTACCGACTTGGGGAACTTGGGCTATCGACCTCGCACATGCATATCAATCACTGAAAACTCGTTCACGCATCGAACGACATTCTTGAAACAAGCTTCCTCTGAAATGAACCGGAAAATACAAGCTAGTTGTGATATATTGCACGATGTTTGTTCGCATTGGTTTCGTTGCATCTTATCAAGTATACACTACAGAAATGAAAATATGCATAAAATCGCCATTTAGGGGCAGTCTTGCTCAGGTATGGAAGAATCGACAACCACTACTAAGTGTTAATTTAATAAACAGTTCCTTTTGCACATATAAGGGCGATTTCAACTGTTTCCAGGTTAAGATATTTCGGTATCATTTTCGCGTGTCTCGATAACAGTCTAAGACGTCTCAATGGAGTTTTTTGAGTACCGACAGCAAAGGGGATCGTACAACCAATGTGTGTGCATGCGTAGGCTGAGAGAAACAAGTAGTGATTGTCTCTTATGGATTAGAAGGACATAGATGAATTGGGGACAGGAAATAAAAAGTTAATGCACCAGGATCTGGCTTCCAAGCTGACGGGGATGCGGGCTAACACGTATGCGGTGAGAACTGAAAGCGTGGGTGTGTTCATAGGACGTAGAACGTACACGGACAGCACGTGGTAAAAAAACGGTCTCCTGCCAGTGAGCGCATGAGTGACCTAACCAGACTGGCATAAACTTCGGTTTTCGTCGTCGTCCGAATGGCCGGACAGATCAGGCAAGCCCTGTCCCGGGTGCTAGAGTGATTGTCATCTGATTAGCAATATGGCAGACGCGCTGACAGCTGAAGGCAGAGTTAAAACATCCGGAGTACTGCCGATCGTCCATGAGGTGTGGACTAGAATACGAGATCCGGAGTACAAACCAAAGGGTGTGTTCCAAAACAGGCCTCCTAACCGAGTCGGGTTAGCGATCGGCCTCAACACACCGCTATAACCACAGTCATTCCAGCCAGAACAGAGGTGAACGCGCATTTTAGGTCGTCACTCGGCCCCATCATTTCAGTGTTTCGGCCACCTCGCTCCATAATCAATAACACCTTGCCACTGACACATCTGTGAAAGCATTTCAACATTTGGAAGGCAACGCTGGGCTGGGAATCGGCATACAGCGTTGATTACGAATGGACAAACTGAAAATGCGACACTGTAGTGGACAAGTGGGTATGCGCTAGACCCTCGTCCACT
>LUCH01000698.1:0-10709 GCA_013368495.1 Paragonimus heterotremus | reverse complement strand
CTATTGCAGGCGTACACAGAATCATGCGTACAGAACAGACAAGCAGGAAAGCACGGTTGCAGTCGGGATCCTTAGAGAAGCCACACGATCGCCGGTCACTACAACACTACCCTGATGGATTGTCCTATCACGATAGTTCTTTCACTAGAAGATCGATAATAAAAAGCTGTATTCATGACCGGCACAGATTTTCAAATCACTTAGAGGATGATTAAAAACTAACCATTTTCCTACAGAATCTTAAGCACGCCTTATTTTTAGATTTACTGCGCCATTTGTGGACTCTTACGTGACGTTTAATAGCCATGCTATAATAACGGCAAGCGTCGCTTGATATGTCTCAGTTTCGCGGTGCTGTTATTGGGCCATGTTATCTCATTCCCTGTCAACATGTCTTATTTAACCACGTTATCCATACACAGATGCAGTGATGAGAGCAACCTGCTGCGTTATTGAGACCAGGGTAGTCAGTTCGTTCAGAAATGCCGTCCAGATTGAAGTGCGTTATTCTTTAGAAAACTGCAGTTTCTTGAAAAATGCTGTGCGTAAATTGGACTAAACTAAATATCATGCTGAAACCAGATCAAACCGGTGGACTGCGACTAAGAGAACAATGTGTCGTTTTAGGAGAAACAGCTACCGATGCTGAGACATTTCCTGTACACCACGGATGGACCACACGCAACATGTAGAGATTGCTGCTAGGAATGGCTACGTCTTCTTGATGTGCGCCTGTTGGTGTTTACAGAACTATACGAGACCATTTGTAAAGTCCATGTAATAAATAGTCGGTATCTATTTTCAACGGCTTCTTTTCAGACATTACCTCTAGCTAGCGCGTATCTGTGACTAATGACTACTGAAGGCAAGGCTGGAACATCCAGAATAATCGATCGAGTGCGGTCCACAAGTCTGGGTGAATAGTGTACCCGACAGGTGGCAAACCATTGCAAGTCCACTCTGACGTGACTCAGGCAACACAAACCGCCTCATTTTGTAGTGGATTGCCAAACCGGAGGTGCAAGTATACCAACTATCGGCGAAATACTTCAATGCGGTCGTGAAATACGGACAAAACCCACAGCGGATAGGCTGTGGACAGCAAGACGAGCCATCGCCAAATGAGATCGGACCAACGGACGAGGAATGGCAAGCAGAAAAACCCCCGACAGAAGGCGTCGGTCACACACACAAACCAGGCAGAAATGCACAAGTGCGAACGGAAACCGGGAGTGCTGTGGACCAAAATTCTGATTGATAAACGCGAACGCGCGCGTGACATGACAACCAGCGAGTTGAGCAGTGAAGACTGTGCATTATTGGACGCTTTTTCGTTTCAACTTGAGTTTGTTGATCATTGTGCCAACAGAACAGTACGATTAAGGGCAAACTAGACGTACGAGGACAACATTCCCGTACTCTGACTGGTCGAGATGAGGGCTGACACTGGGAGTGGCTTATTAAATATGAAAATTTGTCAACCGGTGGTTTACAATGAACCGGCTAGACAATTCACGCTGGCAGCCGATCACTGAATGCGTATCACCTAACCACTTCGCTTCGCTGATGTTTTCTGACAAGTGCCTGCTGAGGAATCGTCTAGACATCCGCCACTGCTGTCATTCGGTGGAAGGCACGATCAGCAGGGTTCACAGTCATCGCAAACTGTTAATCCACTCTTTAGACATTTCATCCGATAGGCCTCCCCCAAGGGAACTTGAACACCTGGACTATATATCTCAGTTGACGACTGACATAAGACATGTTTCAGGTATCAAAAACACTGTTGCGGACGATCCTTCGCGTGTTCACAAGCTCATCTCATCTGTTGACAAAGGAAGCCAAGTAACAGCAAGAGCCACTGACCCAAAGACCGAACACCTCCGACAAAGAAGCTCCTTCATAATTCGGGCTGTATCTCTGACATCTTCAGAAGCGACGAACCTCTGCAACACTTCCCAGGCCCCAAAGCATCCAGTGGTGTCTGCATCTCATCTAGGCACAGTCTGAAACCATAAGCAACCTGTCTCACAGCAGTATACGCGCCTCAGCTAAAATTGTCACCGAACGTTTCGCATGACCTAAGGTAAACCACGATGTCCGAAATTAAAGCCGCTTATGTATATAATGCCGATGTTCTAAAGTCAACCGTCGTGGTATTCTACCCTTGTCAGACGCACGCCCTCACCACGTGTGCGTGGACTGGTGAGCCACTTACTGTTCTTAAATGGCTCCATTTACTTGTTGATCTCCTTACAAGATGGCCTACAGCCATACCGCTATCAAATGTTCCCCAGAAACGGCAGGAACGTTGGTGGCATAATTTGGTTGTCTAACAGTTATAACCACAGAACTCGGATTCTATCGTAAAATACATCGCGATCCTTCTAAATACTCTGGGATGCAAGAGCAGTCTCGCTAAGGTTTACTATACGGCAGCAAATGGGATGGTTTAACGTTTTCTTTGTCACCTAAAAGCCTCTCTTAGTGTGTATGTTAAGCTTACATGGATGGAGGCACTTCTGCTAGTTCTTTGAGACCTACGGAACATGGTTAAGGAAGAGTTGAAAGACACTGTAAACGAACTAGTTTTTGGTCACCAGGAGAACTCGTCTCATCTGCATCTTCAACACTGCACGTTTGATGCATCACGTGTAAAAACTACTCACGGTGCAGGCTTTAAGAGCAACTGCCAATCATGCACGTTGAAGCGTACTCCTGCACTCAGGTCTCTGTACGTACGGATGGCTCACACTAGCCTTTACAACACCCATGCACCGGTCCCTATCGGGTCCCCATAAAGGACACGAAGACTTTCAGCCTCAGCCGTAAGAACAAACGTGATGTAGTTTCCATCGACAAGCTTGAACCAACCTTTATAAAAAAAACTTCTCAGTTGCACTCCCAGTCGACAAGCAAAATTCCTCACCCGGAACACTTGGTGTCAGCAAAAATCATTTTGTCCCCGAACCCCATGTGGTTGTTGATACGTCCGTACTCCCGAATTCTGTTCCATCCACCTCCAGACATAATTGTATAGGTAGGGAGCTTCTCGATCTCATGTACCTTGCAAAATGTACTAACATTCCTTGTTTTTTGAAATGACATATTCGAGTTTCTGTGCGCTTGCTAATTCAAGGTTTTCCGAGTTATTTCATGTATACACATGGCGAGTAAAACAAAGTGCATTTTGATCTACCTACTCACTCATCCTTTTTTGGGCTATTGCGCATCCAGACATACAAAAAACGGATAAGAACATAGTGCTTGTTGTTTATACCCATACTCATGCTTTCTTCAGTCAGTTAAAGTACTGACAGGTCCGCAACCCAAACTGTGTGTCCTTCCCAGTTTCGAGTCATCCGAACATGACGCCTGGACAGACAACTTACAGTTACCTATCGTACAGCACTCAACACACTCACCCTTCTAACCGCTCAAGAGTTTTCAGAGATGGACAGTCCGCTTCAACAGAGAAGATACACACCGACGGCTAAATAATTGAAATAAAAGAATCCGATCAGCGCGGCAGCCGTTCCTGACCGACTTTTCCTCCGAACTGACATTCTTTGTCCCAACTCACCGATATCATTATTCCCTATGTGTATCACCCTATAACTCTGACCAAGAAGAGGACGATTTCCTTCCCATCCGCCCGCTTGAAACAACGAAGATATGTGTAATACTTAGTAGGTCCTTGGAGAGATCTATGTAGCCACTACAATGAAGAAAATTCGATGGTCACTCTCCACTGTACACATTTGATAACTTTGTTTTTCTACCTATCTTTGTTTTAGTTGAGTTGTTAATTTGGAATTTCTGTTCAAGAATTGAAGACACAACTCGCCGCGCGTCTCGCTAGCCTGACATGTTATCTTTGTACATTCGATTTTCCAAAGCTGATAGTAATAATTGAGATCAACGCAGTGAATCTCGGTTTTCATTCTCGTACGTGTTTCGATAATGATAAATCGACTGGCTATTGTTCTGCTAGACCGTCCCAACAAATTTACCCCCCAAAGTACCCGTAAAATGATCAGTCAACGCAAAAGTGTACCTAGAAATCCCAGTCAAGGACGCATATCCCGTTCAGTTCCCACATCTGAGGAATGTCGCTCGACTCTTCAACGTCAATATTACTTCCCAAGAAATGACAGCACAGATCGTGCAGTATCATAGGCGTTGTCTTATTTCTGGCGACGTATCATTCCTATCGTTCCATGGAGGGATATGAGAAAGTAAAATCCTAGGACTGAGTTACCGCGGGACATTTCGTAATGCCCTAAGTGGATTTGGCGGTACGAAAGAACGCATCACAACCGACTTAGACAACGTCAGCGGAGGTCCCGTTGGTCACAGTGTAATCCATCCATCTCATTCACATTGTCAAATAAAGACGTACTCTCTTACTATCGGCTCTGTTGAATGCATATGCACCAGTGCACTTAGCATATTCAATAAGCTCACTTAACTTTGTGACCTATATTCCCTCGCAAGGTCACGAGTAGTTACCACAACTTACTTTTGGTTAAGCGTTTCTCCTGTGGACTCTGAACTTGACAACGGTGATGTATTGCTTTTTAGGGCCGACAGAAACCAACATTCTTGCGTGTTCACAAACCAGTTCCGGAAATTCCATGATAACACGATTTTTCACTTAACAAAGAGTTTGAGTCCAACCCGGCATATATTAGATTTTACACGCTGGCAAGGTGGCCATAGTCCACCACGTCCTGGCTATGTTCTCGCCAATGGGAACCAAACAGTCGATAATCTCGAAGTCGTTGCACTCCTCGGGCTAAGCGATCACAGAATGATCTGCAACACTAAATTAACCCTATCAATCACACGTAACCGCAGAAACTTTCGTAAAATGAATGTAGATACAGTGCGTTCCAAATTGGGGGTTCAACATCGGGACGAATTTAACCCATCCCATCGGGTTAGTGAGCTATAAGCTAGGTTAACAGACGTGCTCTTCACGGTTGTTGAGGAATCCACACAAGTGACGTTAAAAAAACAATATATCTTCGTGTCAACTTCACAATCGAACACACAAACTTATTCTCAAGAAATGGTATGTGCAGGTGGGTTGTGAAAAGTCCATACGCAAATCAGACTGATACGGAATGTTCTTCAGGGAGGATTGCTTGCGTCACCAGCAACGACTAACAACACGATTCGTCAATGATCCAGAAAGATAAGTTCCATAAGTATCTTCAACTTGGAAAGCACAGGCCAGAGTACCCCCAATTATTAGGTTTAAAAAGGCCTACGAAGTCTGTTGCGGAAGCGACGAGTGTTTTGGCGGACACTTAAATGGACATTTTTCAACAGACCGCTTACACTTCTAAGCTTCAAACTACCGATCTGATGGATGGCATAAGCACTATGGGTACTTCGTTTGTAGATATTCTAGAGAGGCTGTAGCTATTCGACCTCGACGGCACTTCCCCTCAAATCAGTGTGAAAAAGCCGACTAGCTTGTTGAGAATGTTGTTCACGTATTCCATCTCAAACGGCCTAGTACCTAGTAGTTGGAGGCTTGCCAAAACTAAGCATGTTTTCAAGGATGATAGGAATAATTATTCTGGTGACTATCCACCAATCACTATGATGTCCTGTTTATCAAAAGTGATAGAGGCAGCAATGTATGGCTCGTTTTATGAGTACTTACCTTCTCGTAATTTCTCCGCCAACGTGCAACATGGCATTAAGAAGGATCGTTCTTGTATGAATCTGCTAATATCTACTGATCAACAGACAAAATCATCTAGTCAGGGCAATGATTTTGATGAAAGCCAGACGATGACATGGCCACAGGTCATGAAAGTCTTGATCGCCCCACTGAACAAGGTAGATAGGTGCCGTCCGCTTCGTTAGGAAGTTCACGACCATCCACATCGCTGGTTAGAAAATGGCATGACAGCGTATTGCAATCAATGTTGACGCCTCTTCAATTTCTTGAAGCGCCGTTGTTTTTTTTCTTTTCCCTCCTTACACATTTGCAATTGTTTATTACTCTGCTACTTGTAGGATAACTGCCAGAACCAAGAGCAGCCCAAGCCATAGTACTTATAGGTACGATTAAAGATGATGAAACCAAGGGGTTTTGATGTGCATAAAATAAAAAGTTGGTTACTATGGAATCGCGCTGCATTGTTGCCACATAACTTTAACAGACGTGAATCTGTCATTTATGTTGCCTTGGCTAGACGGAACCTGGGAGGTATCAAGACAACGGTGGTGTAAAGAAGCATTTTCTTTCCAAATGGAGAAGTTGCGTGGTCACTGACGTTTAGAGTGTGCTGTAAAAAATGTAATGTAGCAAGCAATCGGTCATTTTTAACGGTTCCGTGTGACAAACATTATATGTAAATAAATGCAACGGACATCCCTGCTTACTGTAGTGTAAACTGCGTGATCATACTTTGCTTCTAAACACAACTTCAATCAAAATTAACATGATCAGTTGCAGCAACAAACAAGCAGAGCCCGAGCACTGTTTGAACATGCTAATAAACAGAGCGAAGTCCTCCTCTCATTGAGAGAAACGTTCTTTACAGAAGTGACACAATCCACATAACGGCCATATGGCAGTAGCAAAACATCCTATAAACCAGCAAGTATTTCGAAGCCGTGTGTCGAAATCCTTCTGGTAAGGAAAGCAACACGCCAAACAACGACATCGGCTGATTTAACCATCTTGTTTGTCTTTATCGGACTTATCGGCCGGGCATGTTCGCACATCTACCACTTTTGATTATTTTTTCACTTGTACTGTGAGTCGCGTCTGTTTGTCTAAGCATTAAAACCGTGAAAACTTGTTTTTATGTTTTAAGTTACTTACAAATCTTGCGAGCTAATTCAGGGACGAATTACGAATTTTGGCAGGTAACGACGTTACTCGAATAGATGAATGCCGAGTGGATAGAGAGAGTGAGACGAAAATCGAAATCATAGAAGGCGAACAGGATGCAAATATTTTTGACGCGTTGAGGATGGTAAACATGACCTGCTGGTTCATTTTGTGAAATAAACCAGGAATACTTGTAAAAGTGTCAAAAACCCAATATGAAATGCGACATATTACGAGAAGATAATGACTAAAACAAATAACACTAAACCAGATTTTTCTTTTAGCGAAAGAAGGCTGTAACAAATCTTGTCTCAGGACTGACTCCCAAAATGTTTCATGAATGTCAGGCACGTCTTAGTTCCACTTTTTCTGCGGGCTCAGCAACCAACTGGCAAATTTAACAACATCGTAAAAGCCAACACTATATGACGCTGTTAATCATCGAAGTTATTTTGAAGAGGTTCACAATAGTACATGCTCAATTAGTTCAATTCCTCACGAGTGAGCTGGTGTTATTTGGTCTACGGTACAATCCCTCATCAAGAACATCTTTGGTGTGATCTTCTGGGAGTGATCTTTGAAGAAGAGAATACCATATAACAGGCTTGGAAACCGCCTCATTGACACGAAATAAGAAAGCGGGATTCCCTACCACAACCCAACGACTGGAGCACGAACTGCATTTAAGTCACAAACACGTTCCAACACGACTTTTAGACATAACTCATGCATGATCGACGAAAGTAAGTTATTGAATGACACAATATCAAAAAAATAAAGGAAAGCAAAATTAATTAGACAGCACTTGGATAGGTAACCACATGGTAAAAAAACAGCGAAATTTATGCGACCCATTTCATACACCGTGTATCTGTGTGTATTTCAAAACATTTACGGCTACAACAAGGAATACTGCATATAACGCAGTTATAAATACCTTTGAACCCGCACACATTACAAAACTTCCGACAGGGAAGCCTACTGGGTGGGGGAGCGGCTGTGAAATAACATGGGCCTGTGATTCCGCCTTTGGTGGCCTGGTACTCCTCGTCTAACAAAATTTCCAATGTTTTCCGGCCACGAGATCGAACATTTGACAATCGACGTTTCTTCTTCCGTGTGAACGCAGACAAATGCTCGTCTTCCTGAAAAGTGAAAATTTATTCGAAAACGGAGCGATGGCACGTTACATCACCGAAATGTGGTCGCTTAGTGGACTTAATATCCGACTGCGGCTCCTCGATGTGGTTATCCTGTTCCAACAGTTCCAGCGCCTTACGTTGCCGTCGCTCACGAGCTGCTGCATCTAAAACCCGCTTGGCACCCTCTCTGAGTCCTTCTCGCTTTTCCATGACCGTTAGCTTTGACGTGTTCTCGAGAAGCAGCTACCACGAACGAGGTAAGGAACGGGGCATCAAGTGACACTTGAATCCTCACTCAAGAGATCAAAATGCTCTGAAAGGCAAACAAAAACAATAAGAGCGTTAAAAACTTACCGACTTAAAAATATTTGGGCGGTTTCTAAGAGGAACCAAAATATACTATAAAAAAAACACGAGCATGACGAAACGTCAAATGCCAAGACTTGTTACACTCTGAAGAATCATCAGCGGTTACATGATATCCCAAGAATACTGATCATTCGTTCAGTCATCACATCTTACCCGACTCTGTGAACAACGTTCGCTAACTCACTCGTTTTCGGAAGTAGCTGCAGTTCCGTAATAGTGAATGATTCGACGAAAGTGATACCCATTACGAGCAGGTGATCGTGCAGAACATGCTAAACAGTCAGCACTGAGAAACATATTGAATACCAGATACGCCAATGAGCCAGAATATTATCAGCTGGAAGTGTCCGGTCATTTCATCCAGGAGATTTCGGGACCAAATGTTGCTGCGTTAAGTCTTTATAATTTCAACCATTGAGAGCAATTTACCCATTTCAAGTAACCAGATAAACAGTTGGCATACAGATTGGACCACCATCACTTCGTGTGCAGTAAGAAAAGGCTTACGTAATCATCGCATGTGTCAACCCACACTCTTAACACGAGGACTCTTCCTTCCATTCAACTTCTTGGGGGTTAACTGACGATTCATCAATCTGTCTTTCATATTCCGACCAATTTCATAATCTTTGGTTTTGTTACTAACGTTGCCAATCATAGCGCAGTCGTGTGAAATCAAGCGAACGAAGGTAACACTCAAGGTGAAATCAGAAATAAAGAAAAAATAAATGATCAGCAGTCACCTAAGGTCACACAGTGACTGGTTGTCAAGACGCTGGAATAAAAGCAAATTGGTTCATTTACTCTCATTATCACCAACATCACAGAAAGCGATACACGCGTGGTTCACACTGATGCCTAAATGCCACACAACCACGAAGGGAAAAGCCCAAACTCTGTATAGCAAAAAAATGGACGGGAAGGGACCTAACCATTAAAAACAGCCACGTCTATATTCAAACATTCAACACCAAGGTGTTTACACCTTGCAAACAAACAACCGAACTGTAAGTGACAGTGAGACGTCACAAACAAGAAAGCCTGCTTAGGGCTTTCACTGCCCCGCGTCATTATGTGCACTCACTTCACAGACGACTCGGCCAAACAACGACAACATTCACGCCACTGAGCTCGGCTAGCCGTCATCTCACCTAAGGTCTCAAGCCACCGACTCTGTGAGTCGCGAGGGCCCCAGCCCGGGAGACGAACCTGATCTACGCTGACCAACCCTTACGTGAACGATTTCATTTCTCTACGCTAGGTCAACATCTGTCCACCTCGCACCCAAGATCAGTCGGCCGCAGCGTCGGCAAACAGTGCTCAGTGTGGCAGATGACCAGCTGGCATCCTTAATACATGACCTAACCATCTAATTCTGTACAAATGTAAGGACTGGAAAAAAAGAACGCATTTGACAAACGCTACCAAATACCCGCTTACTAACCTCCTCGTTGCTTGCTCGTTGATTTCACCCGACACGAGCGACCGAGCGCAGAAATCGGTGGTCAAATACCTGAAGACGGCTCACGTTGTCTACCCTGAGCGGTCACGTTTCGCTGCCGTAAAGTAACACAGTCCTCACTGTCTTCCTACCTACTCAACCTTTAGGCATCAGAGAGATACCTCTCTGTTGCCGGAGATGTCGCAGATCAATAAACACCGCCCTAGCCTTGGAAATACGAGCCTTTATTTCATTCCCTACATCTCCGCCGCCGCCTCTGATGCAGACTCCCAGGTACAAAAACCGGTCAAAAATCTTCATGACTTCATTATCTAACGATAAATCCACGTAATCACAGCAGTCTTGCTAAAGCACTTTGCACTGTGAGGCCGTACACCAAACTCCGACGTAATTAACAAAACGCGAAATAGCGTCTAGCATTGTTTGTGCTGATTGGAAAGTGTCAAACAGCAACACCTTGACGTCAGCATAATCACGACCGGTCAGCCTTTCACCCGGTAGGAGGTTTTCACCGGCATCTTGTGAATGCCGGGGACAATCCTCCATTAAACCGCCAATGACAAAATTAAACAAAATGATGAAAGTGCACAGCCTTGACGTATGCTGCTCCTGGTGCTGAAACTGTCAGAAAGCTCACCGTAAACCCTTACAAGAGCCGAAGTATGGGAGTAGAGCGCCGAAAGTATGTTCACATACTTGGTCGGTACACTTCTGCGTTTGAGGGACTCTAAAAGTCTAGCTTTGTTGAGATAATTCCATAATTAACCCGAAAATGTTGTTTTTTCTTCTTCACCACTGAATCAGCCTCCACTACTGTATGAGCCTCCACTACTGTATGAACCTCCGCTTAAACATTATAAATACGGTAGAGCTTCCC
>LUCH01000697.1:158388-180362 GCA_013368495.1 Paragonimus heterotremus | reverse complement strand
TGTACGGTCATATCGGAAAATTGTTGCTTAAGTGCGTTCAGTTCCGTTTGCCAGCTATGGCTCGACGACGCTTCCGGTGAGCGCACACAAGACGCCCAGCGGTTTTGTTAACTCTAGTATTCCTGGTCAGCCAGCTCTGCGGGTTTTTGAAGTGGCGTGTGCTTATCGAATGTGGATAATGTTTTTCGGATATCTTTTGGCAGATTTTTGTACCATAACTCACGCAGAATTGGTTCATTCAACGTATGTTTGCTTCGAAGCTGTGTCAAGTGACGGAGGAGTTGTGAAGGAGTTCCATCGCCCAACTCTACTCATGCCAGGGACTTTCGCAGGTTTTGCTCATCGGATGCTGCGGTTCGTCCGACGATCACAGCCTTTGAAATATCATACGGGTTAACACTAGGTCGAGTGTAGATGAGGACGGCGACTTCAGTAGCGACATGCTCTGAGAGGTTGGCAACTATGAAGTTATACATGGACCTTTGTGAGCGTATCCGTCTAGAGTCAAAGATCACTTCGACTTGAGCAAACCAAAGTCTATGATCGCGACTACCGAACTCCGGAAGTTTGACATAAACGGCATTTTCCACGGCAGTACGTTCTGGTTCAGAATCAGCCACGTTCATGACAGATAGTCATTCACAAAAAAGGAACCGAGTAAACAATAGAAGAGAGAAAAGACTCTTCGGGGAGTATACAAAAAGTGGAAACTCTCGGTTCCAAGGACTACTTGCAAGCAGAAGCCGAGGCGCGCGAGGACGAAGTGTGTATTCATTCAAACAATAGACAAGTGGCTAATATGTACAGTGAACATAACAGGTATGAAGAACAGTATGTAACAGGAGAACGAAAAGGTAAGAGAGTCTACAATTATATATATTACACTTTCAGTCTATCGCCAATTCACGGACCTGGCTGTTCGTCAATCACAACCCCATAGTCATACCCGGAAGGGAAAATTCTGCAAACCAGCACGCCAAACTGTTCCCTACCTCTTATCCGACGTAAGAGTTGTACATAGTGCAATATACTCGGATTCATTATCAAACACTGCTGATTCAGATCCATTCGGAGAATCAAATCGCCAGCTTGGTCCCGCTGATCTGCCTCATTAAGGTCTTAGTATGCAGAATGCGTTCATGCTAATGGCTGCTTCAACCTTACTCACTTGAACTATGAATAATGTCTGGATATGCAGTATTCGTTCACACTGGTAGTTGCCCAACCTGATTGACTTAGACTATCAACGACGTTTCAGAATGCAGGCTGCGTTCATACAAGGGCTACTCCAACCTGGTTCACTTGAGCTATGAATAATGTCCGTGTATGCATACACATTAGTAGATGCTTCAACCTCATTCACTTAGGCTATGAACAACGTCTCAGAATGCAGTACACGTTTACTCTCGTAGCTACTCCACCCGATTGATTTAGACTGTCAACAACGTCGCAAGTACTGAATATGTTCACACTAGTGGCTGCATCAATATGATTCACATGAGCTATGGAGAACCTCTGTGTGCGCAGTATGTATTCAATCTAGTAGATGCTTCAGCCTCTTTCAATTAGGCTAGGGATAACGTCTCAGCCTGCAGCATACGATCACGATAAAAGATTCTCCACCCGACTGACTTAGTCTGTCAACAACGTCTCGGAATACAGGATGCGTTCACGCTTGTAGATTCTACAACTTGGTTCACCTAAGCTGCGATGAACGTCAGTATATGCAGTGTACGTTCACACTAGTAGATACTACACCAGATTGATTTAGGCGATCAATGTCTCAGAATGCGGTATACGTTCACATTAGGAGCTACTCCAACCTAATTCACTTGAGCCATGAATAATATCTGGGTATGCAATACATGTTCGTACTAGTAGCTGCTCCATCCGGACGCAGTATGCGTTCACACCAGTAGCTGCTCCAACCTGGTTTACCTGAGCTATGAATAACTTCCGCATGTGCAGCATAGGATCACATAAGTAGCTGCTCCAACATGATCCACTGAAACTAAGAAAAGCGTCTCAGTGTGCATTAACGCCAATAGATGCTTCAACCTCATTCACGTAAGACGTGAATAACGTCGAAGTATGCAGTATGCGTTCACACCAGTGGCTGCCCAACCTGATTGACTTAGACTATCAACAACGTTTCAGAATGCGGGCTGCGTTCATACTAGGGCTATTCCAACCTGATTTACCTGAGCTATGAATAATGTCCGTGTATGCATACACATTAGTAGGTGCTTCAACCTCATTCACTTAGGCTATGAATAACGCCTGTGTCTGCAGTGTACGTTCAAACCAGTGGCTGCTTCATCCGATTGACTTGAGTTATGATCAGCATCTGAGTATGCAGTGTATGTTCACACTAGTAGCTGCTCTTCCCGAACCACCTTCACCGTGAACTATTTATGGAACGAACACACGCGGGAAATGATAAAAAACATGTAGTTGAACTGTTTAGGGTACATGATAATAATCATCTTTGATTTCATTGATTGCCATGTTGATTGGAATATTCTTTTGCACCGCGACAGGTAATTGGTGTTCTGAACAGTATAGTGTGACTGGTTGACAGGTATACCTCCCGGTGATCGACAAGCAGCTAGATTTCGTCCGTCTCCGGAAACTGTTCCGCATGAACGTCATGCGACCACCAACTAGTTAAAAACAATGCAGTAGAGTGAATGGAACTTACTTCTGAAGATTCTCAATGACAGAGTGGGACGTGGTACCCTTTTCTATTGCCGTTCTATTTACACCAAAGATGAAAACAACCATATAATAGCGTCATTTCCAACCATTTTTAAGAGCAACGTTTCATCGACCAGTATCTACCTGAAATCCTACAAACAAAAAGAAACGGTATAAATATCGCATAGAAAAATAAGCTGAAAATTCCCCCACACATGTTTCACTAACAAATGTGTTGGCGTTCTGGCTGGGGCGCAAAGTATTGAATCGTTCGCTAACGATTCAAGGTTCACAACGAGTTACGCGTAATCGGTTAGTCCAGAAATGCCTTTCTCAATATCCAACGGCAGAGAAGATAATCTATCTTCGAAACGGTTAATGAGAAGACGCTCGTGAAAACTGGATTTAATACGGTACTAATTGAACCAATGTACATGAAAATTAAATATCATGCCTCGAATGTAAAATATCCTCGCAAATCATACAAAGAATGTGCCGATACAACAACTCTGACAACCAGGCACCGCTCAGTAATGGGGGACGATAGAACGGAATTGAGTTCACTCAATTGGCCGGGTTGAAGTAAAGTGACTGTTCACGCATTGGGGAACGGTGAGAATTATAAGCTGCTCAAGAAAGAACACGGAAGAAAAATGTCTTCTTTTGACGTTTATAAATGTACGGGGGTCGGACTGAATAGGAGTAAAAGAAACGGTTATAGTGGTTGGTGTAAGAATAAAAATGATTGGTACTGTTTATTTTTAGAAAAATGAAGAAAGATAGGGCCACCCTTCAACACTGATCAAACTAGGCACAGCAATCTCAAAGTAATGCAGCAAACCTTAACAAAATCAACACAAAGTAAACACAGTATGGTCGTATATTTCCATTTCCACCATATCTTTAAAATGCCGCAAAATGGAGCACTCTCAGCCTGTAGAATGACGTATTTCATCTCGAAAATTGTAGTGATTACATTTATAATGCTTCAAAAAATGGGCTAACGCTAACAACGGGTTGTTTTCGCGGAAATGGTCGAAAGATTTTTCATTACAAAGCTAATGCTTTTGGAACTTATTCGATGTATTTCAATTTTTCCATCAACGCTAGTGATTTGCAAATGATGTATTGTACGGATTATGCCTGGAATTCCGATTTTGAGGTTTCTAAAAATATTTAGAAATCGGGCACTCGCATCAAAAGGACCGTTTTGTCTTTAAAACGAAATTCAAGCCGAGTCCCTCGAAACGGAGAATTGCCGCAGGTTTTTCTCTTTACAACACAACCATTGCACTCATTGAAATCAAAATGTTTTCCCCATGAAATACATTGCAATGTTTCATGATAATTTGAAAAATTGTTTTGCGCGCCTAAATCACCGTTACAGACGCTTTCAGACCTTGAATTACTATACCGGCGAACTACACATTTGCCAAACACTTTGGTTATTCCATGTGGACAGCGTAGTTCTACAGCAATTTTAGGACACGATGTGGCATCCGGTGCTTTGGACCGATACGGTACACCTCAGAATCAGGGGCTGAAAACTATCTGCAGCGAGTGGATGCGCATTTGTGTGGACCGATAAAAAGTGGGTTTCAATAAATTGTGAATGTTAATTGACGGACTGTCTTAGAAAACATGAAATGAGCCTATTTTGCTATAGAAAATAAGTTTGTTTTAATGTGTTAAACATTTTTATCAGGGACGTTAAGGAATTACCATATTTCGAATAAAAAAATGCGTTCACGAGGTAGCTGAAACTGGGACTTCAGTTAATTTAAGGAGTTTTAGCAGCAAAAGATTGAAGATCGTGCACAATATATGTGCCGAAATATTTTTCTGTAAATTTTGCACTCGATAATTCATTAAAATCTTGAAGACAGCCGACTTACAACTGAGATGGTATAATCAACACCATGTGGAACTGGAAACCCCAGGTATTTAGCGACATCGTGAGCAAATAGATTTGATTTCAGTAGACGATTTTCGTGCACAATGTGGGCGTTGTTCTGTGGTGTCTGACTACGGCAATTACTGCTGACGGTATTCGGACATATGTTGGTTTGGCAATGTCAGCCGGGAACTGGAATAAATTATGTAGTCACACGCACCAAATATTACGTTAAACCCCAGTGTTCTATAAACGAACGCACTGACGTCCATGCTCGACAGCCAGCCTACTTGCACCCTATAGTCACAACGCCACGACCTATGGTTGGACGCACTGACGTCTATGCTCGACAGTCAGCCTACCTGCACCCTATGGTACACCTGTACGCCATCCGCCACTTAACCTCAGTAGTACTCACACTCACATTATCACACTTCAATCGTCCGTTGTTCGATTTTTCACTTGAACCCAGGACGTACAAAACAATGTATTCCTTCATATATTTCTCCAAACAACTTCGAAATTCCTGGAAGCTAGAAAATTCCTGATCCCCGAATAGATCTTTGAATCCCTGAAGATCATCCATCACCTAAAATCAAATTAAAAAACAATTACTCATTTATTAACATAGAACGATTAACTATTAATCGAGCATAAACACATACTTCACATGAAAACGCATAAGTGCATTCACAACACCCACCATGAATATTTTCAACCTGCGCGCGAAATGAAGGACAAACCGGTTTACTGTTGGTTAAAACAAACTTTTCCACGCCCGTCAACATTTTCGTCTCAGAAACTGATGATTTCCAGCTTATTAAAAGATGCCACCGAAATATTGCCCCATGTTTCCGGATCCCTCATAAATTAGCCGATTTAGGACAGATTTTGCTCCCAACGGATAATTTCCAGCGAATCAGAGACTTTCTGTAGCCCTTAAAATCCTACCTGAATGGGAAACCCCATGTAAGTAATAAAGGAAAGACGTCGTGCGGGCTGCCGTAAACGATTTCATTTATGAGATAAGCTGCGTGTAGAGATGTATAACAATATCAAGGAAACCACAGTCTGTCGTTGCTCGATTTGTTGACACATACAAGGTCACAAACTCTAAGTTGATTGGTGCAACTTATAGCAAGGAGATAGGCGAATAACCAAAGGCGTTACATTAAGACTGTTTGCGCAATCCTAAAGTTTAACTTGGACCCTGTTAGATCTTGTCGTATCAGAGTTTCAGTAAGTGGTGATTGGGGTAGAATTTCACCGCACGCATCGTTCTCGTGTGCGTTGTGTACAGCTTTCCCAAGGCAAGTGATTGTGTTAACCATTCCCTACCGAAAACACCACGGGGGCTTGCTTTATAGCAGCAAGCCAAAGATGAGGGTTTCAGTTCAGCTCAGTTGAGTCCGGTTCGGATAATAGGGCTTGAGGCAAGTCCCCCGATGGTGTTCATTTTAATCGCATAAGGGAGCTCTAAGGATTCCACCGTGCTGCGACAGAAGGAAGAAAAACCACCATTCATTGTTGCTCCGAAATGTCCGGTGGATTTTTGAACACAATTTGTTATTAAGTGGGCGGCGAGAACATCACTGATCAGGACCTCATGAGCGCTTCGCAAACGACCTCTTAAGTAGCATAGGTTTGTGATGAAGAAGAGCTACATTGTGATCATCACCGGCATTCATGGGGTACTCAGAACAGTAAAGAGGATCACAGTCAATGCTGGTGCTATCATGTTCTTCATCGGACTCTTGGATGACAGGTTAAAAGTGCCCGGAACAGAAGTACTGCTAAGAAGAGATAAATAACTGAAAAAAAGTCCTACGCAAATTGCCTACGGCTGATAACAAGGATGTGGATTAAGATAAAGGAGGTGGCCGCCATAATGCTAACTAGATTCCAGTCACTCTATCATCAGTCGAGATTCAAAAATAATGCTAGCAAACATGCATCAATCTTGCCGTTGAGTTCCGTAACCATGGTGGCCGAAGCCACCTCTGGAGGTAAGTTGTTCACACCGCTCCCAACTCTATACCAGAAAAGTCGGCCCAAATTTGGGTCATAGGTTTTTCTTTCGTAACCACTAACTCGTGCCTACTAAGTTATGAGTTATCGCCGCGTAATAACAGCCCCATTCCTGCCCCAGATAACTCACTGAGGGTCACAAAGACTTCTATGGAATCTCCCCTTTCATACTTTCTCCATAACGAGAAGATATGAAGGTGCTCAAGTCTACTGGAGCACTCCATTCCCGTTAGTTTCACAAAGGACTTCGTTAGCGTACGCTACACCGTCTCTGGGACCCCAGCATCCTCAAACAAATAAACACACCAGACCAACACGCAGTATTCAGGACGTGGTTCCACATGGGGTTTACGCAGAAGCATGGGGACTTTGGGTCCCCGTTATCCCACTGTTCTCTTCAGTTGATAGAAAGCCCAATTCACTTTACTGGCTGTAACCAATCACCGAGTGACATCCAAGAATCCTTGGTAACCTGAATTCTCAGGCCCCTAATCTCAGTCATTTACTGCAGAGCCACATGTTGCCCTCAACCATCAGGGCATCTACGACAATTTTCAGCCTCGATTCACCTGAGTTGCGTACGGTTAAAACACCCAAAGAAGGTTCCCAACCAACTGCCCACCTGAAAGTTTCTTCAAGGTCCCTGTGGGCGGAAGACTCGTTCGGCTTCCCTCGAGTTTCACGTCATTTGCAAACACGCAGCGGGACTGCTGGTTATCTTCTTTCAAGCATTCGTGTATACTAGGAAAATCAAGGGGCCCAGAACTCACCCGTGTAGACCACCGCTGATGGCGTGTTCAGTGTGTGACTGGGAACCCTCCACCTGCACATTCTTTCCGATCTGTATATTGGCCGTGTATACCAGATCGATCTCGGAATTCATCTGTTATTGTGTATTAGGAAAACTTGTTAATCGGTGTACTTTCGCGGTATACGATAACAAGTGTTTGCTAGCGATAGATATTTTACTAACTAACACAAAATCAAGCATTTTATATTAAAGTTGTGGCCAGAATGTTACGTTCCATTATTCGTCATACTTCACACGATAATTTCATGCTCTTCCGTTTATCACGTAATTTTCCTTTTCATCCCTGATTCCAAGATTAAATTTAACGAGTAACAACATACCATAACGTCCGAACAATTGAAATCTCGTATTGGTTAGACAATTAGCGAGGTCTACGAAAGTACGTCGATTTTAGGAAAATAACAAAATTCAGTTCAGAAGACAGTCCATTCCTCAGCAAAAGTGTAGGCCTTCCTATCTCCACTCATCTCGCAAAATTCTCCACATGTTTTTCGTGAACTTTCTACATCGAGCAATGGAGAAATTCCTAGACTGTTCATTTTCTCCATCCCCAACTATCCTACTTCTGGCATGACCTTGACGATTGGGCCAGTGTTAACCTTGTGAACTGAGAAATAACGTATCTACTCAGTACTTTTTATCGAACATTGAAGATTTTGCTATCCATCTTTTAAGACGCATGTGTCCCAAATGCTTCTTCATAAACTGGAATGTTTTTCTCCTATTATGTCTGTATGTTACTTTATTTTCATAATTGGTGTACTGTACAATTAGTAATTGTGTGTGGTATGCGTTTATGCGTATCAAGTTACGATGTGTACATTGCTCACGCTCATCTGAGCGTGTTTCTTACACACGCGTTGACAAATGTAACCTCATTATTATTTATGTTAGTATTATTATAACAGCTCTAATTCTACAGAAACGCTTTGATCCATGTCGAAACACAAGGAGATATGTGATACTCACCCCAATTTCAACATCGAAAGTATACGATTTACCGAGCCGGAAGTCTTCCTGAAATCTACAGAGCGGACCTCAACGTATTCTCCCTTGGGAAGACGCTGTATAATCTCATCTAAGAAAAATAATAATTTATGAGGACGAGATCACTTACCCACAACTCCATGCTGCTGAACCGTCGCCAGTTCATGTTCACTGGCATGCAACACTATTTTGTCCTTTAAGGTACTTTCTAGCACTAGCAAGATAGTTGATATACGATTTGCAGGTCAATAATTTGAGGTCTCTTCTTTACAATGCATTTGCGTAACTGTATGACGACAACTACTTTCCTGTTCTCCAGCAGTTTAGCTCCTTTGAGCGATCATTTCAGTCAACTGGCCAACGAAGTGGCCAATACTTCGAATTCCGGATAAACGTCCTCTGCGCCCGCCGCCGTCGGAGCCTCCAGCTTAGCCACCCGACCACGCGCTCATTCAGCACTGATTACCGCTTCCTCCGTCACGGTTAAACCGGGTGTGACGTCAACATGGTAATCCGCCACCATGCCTTATGTTAACCCCCTCAAAAAAATGGCACAACGCCTAGGTTTCTTTTACATTAGTAGAGCCGTTATAGCCCCGTTCATTAGAACTGCCCAGCAGAAATTGTGATGCAGGCGTTGGGCTAAACGTAACAGTAATGCGCTCTTGGGTTTTGTCGGGCTCGTTCATTCAGGTTCTCCTCGTGTGCTAGTCAACACCTACGATGAACCTGGCTGGCTCAATGCTGCGCTCGTCTGTAATTCAGGTAGCGCGTATGTTCGCATTTGCGCTCGAATGTATTCCACAACTCATGCTTTATGGTATGAACACGGCTGGATATGTGATTCCTCATGATGGTTTCCCGCGGCGAATTATCCTGCAAAGTGGGACACACTTACTGGCCGATTCCGATAAATCGACTTTCGGGTTGTCCCGAATTATTTCAATATCGTAGCCCTATCCATGTTCCGGCCATGCTTTTGATCTAGCCCAACTGACATAACCTCATTATTAATCCCCCATAGTCCGATAATGCTTGTCCGAGAGTTTACCGTTAGCTAACGCGAACGTTAGCTTGATGATTCCATGATCACTTCGTCCAGAAGTAGATCCGGTCTCGAGGCTATCTACTTTGTTCGGGTTCCAAGTTATTACCACGTCCAGCACAGTTGTTCTTTGGCCTGGCCTCGATCGGGTATGTTGGCTCACGTGCTGAACTAAGGCTTCGGTGTAGAGAGGTTCGAGAGGAGATTAAGCGAACGACCCCTTTGATGCGTATCGCTCTTACCAGCTAACGTGCAGTGCATCGGGATCTCTAAGGAAGATTACCCTTCGTGCTCATTTTGCCTGATCATTCACTGTTGCCAGCAGCTCTTCGTACTCAGATTCCGTCGTCCGAGGACTCCCAAAGACCCATGTCACCGACAATGTTACGTTCAGCAGTCTTATGAAACAAGCGACAATTTGCACGTTTGACTTCGTAAGTTCCCTGCCCAGACTGTTGTTTGTGAGGATTCGTTATTAGGGACAAGGACCTTCCCCCGGTTCTTCCATCCTGACGATCCGCTTGGCATATACCTCACCCTGGTGTGTGTGGAGCTTTTCAATACCTTTCGCCGGTTTCTGCCACGGTTCGGGAACCATTATGAATTCTGTCCCAGTAGTGACGGCTCAAAGGTTTGCCCTACATGTTCCCAACACTGCGCACATTAGTGCACACTACAGGTAGCCCCCTTCACTCACCCTCCCCGCAGCTGACTGAAGGTTGTAAGAGGGTACGAAATCGGACGCTGCGTTATAAGGCACACGCCATTTTTGGTGGAGATGCGATCAACTTCTGTCAAGCAATCCGGCCTGCTGCGATAACCTCAACTGGAGTGTGCTTTGGTTGGCACACTCCCACTGGGTCTTCCTGTTCATCTGCCAGACGAACGCAACGAAGTTCTAACTTTCAGGAGGACTCCTCTGCACCGTAACCGTTTGGTGTATACGTGGAAACTTTTTCGAAATTATTCTGAGGAGGGCGAGAACAGCATTCAGCTGTCCCACCAGAAAAGCCACATCACTCCTCATCCTGGATAAGTTATCTGAGGTTACTACGATTTCCCGCTTCATGGCATCCTTGTTCGTCAATGCAGCTGACAGGAAACTGGGGGTTAGCAGAAATAACGGAAGTAGGTGAAAGCGTGTGGATACTCGAGACGGTATTCACCTGCAGTTTCCCCAGCCTAAGAACTCCCCTAGTCGCCACATTCTCCGAGATGTTCAAGGTTCGTAACAAACTTATCAACTAGTACTGCATGGCGCTCTCCCGCTGGAGGTCTTCTTTCATTACTGGTCCTGGTATCCCAGGGATTATAACCTTTCGCCCTCAATCAGTGATTACCTCGCTAACCATTTCCAAGTGTGCGAAGGCTCATATCCGCAAAACCTCCGCTGTGTTGTAATGATCGAAGGGTCCTCGTCTGTTAGTTGAAAAGCCGGCCAGAGCATCCAGTATGTCTGCCTGTTTTTACTCAAAAATGTGGTAATAGAAGGCACTTTATTTCACCTCCTTGTTGTGTTTATATCACATTCTATCTATTCACGTGCTTCATTAGTCTCACCGTGAAGTTCCTGACTAACTTTTCTAGCCCCATTAGACTCATCTTTAAGCTCAAGTCTCGAGGACCAACCGACAAGTCACTGTGTCCCCTCAGCTGTTCTTTTATCTAACGATGTTTATGGTCATCACCGATATGCAAGTCTTGATTCACTTTTCCTGGCCCATTTGGACTAACAGCGTTTAGGCTGATCTGTTTGGACTCATAGGCCCTAGAAAAAAACGAGGCACAACCATTTCGTAATCGCATTTCCCACATACGGCACTTGAGCATGGTCTCCCAGGCAACTACCAAAAGTTGCACGCGTCATGGTAAATACCAGTCTCCTGCGATTCCAGAAAGTAGCCGTGGTCCCTGCGTGGGAACTTATTCAATTTGATCACGACTGCGCTATTGTCAGTAACATTGCGAAAGGATGGTCTAATGGTCTTCGACTTTGCAAAACGCGATAAGGGAAATGGTTAGAACTTCTAAGACCTAGTGACTTGTCTAATATCTTACTTTTCTCTCAGCAAAACAAATAGAAAATGAGAGATAAACCGGATAGAATTATTTAGTCCTGACGTCCAGCAAGTTCACCGCAGATGCGACAAAACGGCCAGTATAGTGGCTAATCAAAGTACGTTTCTTCAGTATATACCACAAAAACCTAGGGCAGTTCTTATCTCACTGCAGTGAGACATGCCTCCTGCACATCCGAATGTCGTTAACAAATGCCTTATTTCTACAGAGGGGGTTGATCGAAAACGTTTTCAACCACCCCATCACCAAGAAATTTTCAACCAATTTCGAACAGTCTGTAAACGACGCAAGCAAACCAGGTAACAATATCAGCAACACTAGTTAATAACAGAAAAAAGACGGCGAACGAATCATTTGCGTGATGCCACAAGGTGAGGTAACCAAAACTGTCATGGGAGTGTTGGTCAGGTCGCAAACGTTGAAGCCAACACAACTGTAGCGCACCCTAAGGCCGACTAAGCCAAGTTGGTCAAGAGTAGGCCAGGCGTTGGCCTGTTTTTTCTACTCCAGTGACCAACCAACAATAAAAAACTTCGGTAAATGACACATTATCTTGGTTGAATGATGAATGCGACTAACTTAAGAATGGTATTTTTCACTGCAATAGGTATATCTGACTACGTAATAGGCGAGTGTAATTTGAGAATAAATTTTGTTCGTCCAGGCTAGTTCGATGGTTCTGGGTCAGTTAGTTATCACATGCCTCTGGTTTGGTGGCTTTTCACATTATTTTTTAGCGTGACGTTTTACAGATAACCTTAGATAGTAATATGGCATGTCACTTTGAATGTGTGAGTGATATCACCTGCTTTCAATACTCCGTGAAGACGTGCTAAAGACCAACCTGGGGACCAATTTACACCTAGTTTTTTAACGTTTTATCTTCACACTTCCTGAAACCAACTGGTTAATAGACTTTCGATACACTATGGGTTCCGGGCGAGGGTTGTATTGCCGTACCATTACATATCCTCTTGTTGATTTCTGTTGTGACTTCACTCGTTGACAACTTTTAATGTGAAACCATTGACGTGAAATGGATATTCATCAGCATCATAGTCTAACTTTGGGTGCCACGTAGGGGTCCATAGTGCGTTTTCACAAAAACTTGATTTTTGATTTAGTGAAGCACTGTCTGTTGTAGGTCTTGTTGATTCGTGCTATGGCTTCACATATCGGCTTCTTTCCTCTAGAAAAATATCCTGTTTTTTAATTCCAGTGTTGCTTCTTTGTTTTCCTCCGTTGTTCTTATCCTTCATACTCTGTTGTTCCCTCAATATTTTCTGTTTTTTTTTACTTCAGACTATGTTCAATTTGTATTTCTCGTACAACATGCTGGATTCGATAACGCTTTCAACGTCAACGGGAATGGTTGCTAATTGCCCTTACTTCTTGGACTCTGTCGATTTTTTGTATGAAATATACATGTAGTTTGTTTTCATCGCGGTGCCTATCGTTTTGCAGTCAATTTCTGCGTGTTCAGTGGTGACGTAGAAGATGTTTACAGCAGCGTGTCCGTCGTAGGAGCAATTTTGAGAGTTATTCGATGCGTCCATTGTTCATCTGCATATCGGTCCACGTTAGGTCATTTGAAGGCGTTTGTAATAAACACTTCATTAGAAGCATAGTCCTGTTAAGTTGGCTTGACACCTGGTTGCCAGATAAAATCGAAGAGGGAAGTCGGTGAAACTTACGGAAGTGTCAGTCGGTTGTAGGGGTTTCATGACGTAAGATTCGAACTGCTTCTGATGTTGAAGCAAATAATCAGGAATGTAAGGAAGGCGCCATTAGCGCAATGGGCCTACTCGGATCCTACTCTGGCCTACTGGAAACCAACTTTGGCCCATTCCGCTCCGACCCTGGCCACAGTCGGACCGGCTCCGGATTTTGTGGCATGCCTACTCGGATCTGACTCCCTACCAACTCTTGCTAGGGTCGGCGTGCTTTAGGGGAAATTGCAGCTTAACTCACGGCGAACAAAACGCTCGCTTTCCCAGTTTTCTGTCAAACATTGAAGGGATCCTAGACGCATAGGCAGCTCTGTCTCATCGCACATGCACCTTAGCGCGAGCATCTCGCGACTGGTGTACGGAAGTCACAGGACTGCTTCAACAAGGGGGTTGCTGAGATGCTGGGTAAGCAGTATGCAAAGATCAGTGGAGAAGTAGATTAAGAGGCAGTCATAGTATCAACTTGGGACCTGTTGATACACCTCAAGCTACGACAAATATTACCGTTGGAGGCAACAGGTGGCGGCCTTGACTTTGCTCCAGCTAAAATTTGGCCACTTGTTCAATAAGGCTCAATGTCGTTACCTCACACCCTACTACTGATCGGTGCCTACCTGCGTAATAAGCAAGCCAAACATTCCAATTTAGATTACTCGTTATACTCGCAAACCGAAGTTGTGCAACGTGGAGACACCGAGGGACAGCGTTCTTCCGAAATAAAGGTTCCAACGATAACCCTGTGGGATGGGACAACATGGAGTAGCCTCAGCAAGAGGTTTAGTAAGAAATGCACAACATGCAGATTGGGAAAATAAGTTGGCGCCAAGACTACGGTAATATGCTGTGGGAGCTTTTTTCCAAAATATTGCTTGAGTTTAAAACGAGAAGAATTTCAGTTCTCAGTTACATATGTGGACTACTCATTACCCGATCATTCCAGGCTCGCATCAGAAGAAATGATAGTGCGCGCTTTCGCGGACTCTTGGCGAATACCCTGTGTGTCGACTATGCGACAATTTATTATTCGCTTGAGCATTCTAGAAAATTTAACCGTGATTAGCGGCCTGCATATCGAAATGGTGCATTCGCAGCCGAAATTTATAATGGCTTCTTCATTTGATGGTCCCTGAATCTACATCAACAAAAATCAACATTTCTGTCACCCAGACGCTGATATCTTGCAAACTGCTGTAAATAGTATCTGTCAGAGAGTGTTACACATTCCACTACAGTTCCCTCATGTAAGCCGAAATTAAACAACTTCATAACTTCAGACGGAGTCCACAAATGTAAGCTGCTATGTTCTTAGGGGTTGCACTCAATAGCTGGCTGAAGGTGTCATGGTCCGTGGTGACGCATTGATTACGGAACTCAGTTTTGAAGTGCGTAGGTCATGAACTGACCTCTGTGTCCAACAACTAAGGAACAGCAGTGCTGACCGATTCAACTGTGTTCGGTTTCATTTCAAGGTTTATGCTGCTATAAATATGTGCAATATATGTATGTCTATAAAAGCGAATGCAAAGGGCATGGAATGATTACTAAAATTGGGTATTACAAAGAAGTAGACGGTTTATGGGTCTACTTCTTATCCATTCGAATCAAGTTGAAGGGGATCAGAAAACTCCTCCGCCCAAAATCGTGAGGATATTCATCAATACTTTAACGAAGAAACCAAATAAAGTACAGACGGTTACTGTTCTAGTTGACCATAGTGTGTATTCGGCACACAAGTAAAAGCTGTCGGCTAAACTTGCTTCGTCAGGATGACAAAGGTGACCTGAACGGAAGCACATTAAATGAAGGGAAATAAGTTGAAGTAGAGCGGAATGACGTAGTGTACATATGGTCGGCGGACGGAAATCTTTCGTTCTGCGGCATCGAAGCCACAAGTATGCACCCGGGATTTGTCGGTGACCCTCACTACCGCAGTAGCGGGTAACCTGTTACTGTCGTCCCTCATAGAAAGAACTTCGGGCTTCTGATATCAGCAGAACTTTTCATTCATGCTGTTGAACCGGCATGGGCAAAGAAGATATTTGACAGGCCGGGGCACTCAGCAAACTGCTACAAAATTTCTTATGCTCACCTGAGAGTGCTTATCAGAGGTGCGTTGAGGAACTTATTATTATTATTATTATTATTATTATTATTATTATTATTATTATTATTATTATTATTATTATTATTATTATTATTATTATTATTATTATTATTATTATTATTATTATTATTATTATTATTATTATTATTTAGTCTGCTCGTAACGCACCAACTAGAGATGAAATGGCTCCTACTTGCCCAAGTCTGGATAAGATTATCTCCATCCTTGAACCTATTCAACAACGCGAAAAGAAAATGGTTTGATGGCTTTCGCTTAATATTAACCAACCGTAGTAGAGCTCCCTACTTAAATGCAATTATTCGAAAGGCGACTAATTTGATACTATTATGATTGTGAATCATAACGAAACACTATATGTTATTGCTGTTTTATTACGTGAATAATTGCATTGTACAGATTCTGAATGCATTACATTTCTGCTGAATGAAGTGCTGCATTATAACTACAGCGTAGAAGCTAGCTCTGGGTTTGAGCTAAGTACACTTCTTATTATTATTACGCATTCCAAACAATCGCAATTGGCGCCGTGATCAGGATATTTCAGGATATTTCTTACAATGAATTTCTACAATATGGAAATTCTGATTGTTCCTTGAAGTTCATAGGAAATGGAAGATTACTGAAAACGCCTTGAAATTTGGGGTATTACTCGGAATGATGTGACAGAGGAGAAAAAACGCCGCATTTCTTCATGGTCATTGGCAAAGATGCACATGCATTGCTTAAAATCCTGGCGTTTCCCGATTTGCCTCATTCACTTTCGCACGATTCTCTGAAACATCTTCTACTTAGGCATGTTCAACCCGTCAAATTTGAAGCTGTGGAAGGAGCAAAATTCCATACTCTAATCAGAAGAGAACCTCAACAGCTCCGTGGGTTTATTCTTCAAACTCAGACACCAAGTGATCGACTGATTGCACGAAATAGTTCCCCTTGTCTTTAACAACCATTATTACTACTGACGGAGGCTTCTTTCCAGTCATCCAGAGCTGTCTGTGAACAATTGCAAAATGTACATGGCGCGATAAGTGAAGAACGTAACGCCGATAATGCTAAGAAACAGGCAAACCAACATCAACGGCAGTTCGAAAAGGTAAACTGTCAGAGAAGTACGGTAGTCAAGCCACATCATTTTACTCCGATTTCTGTCCAACCTTATGGTAACTGTAAGTCATGTGGTCATAAACATTCTCGACTTACGTGTCCACTTCGCAACTCCAAATGTTATGAATGTGGCGAGATCGGTCACATTCAAGCTGTCTGTCGTTGTTCGAAGACGTGTGTTGATCAGACTTCTTTAGATGAACAAAGTGTTGCATCTGACTTGCAGTCTATTGCTTTTACTGTGACTTCTACTAATTCTCCAGGTTCTACGCATCCTATAGTACAATCTTCTATTTTTAACGGCGGTCCCAAGCATTTTTTCATTGCTGACTATGATTGTGTTGAGTCTTTTATTTCTATCGCTTGCGTGAAGCGGCTGGAACCTTCTTTTATTCTGAAACATGTTCTATCTGTTCTTGGCGAATGTGAACGTTCACTCACAGGTGCGCAGTCTATTACTCACACTTGTTCCTTTTTTATCTTTAATTCTGACCTGCCTATTATTGGTCTCAAATACGTGAAGATTTTAAAGGTCTCTTTTCCATTGTCTGTTGAATCTTCCGAGTTTGAAAATCCCGTTCCTGAGTCTGTTCCAGATTCGAATTCAATTGCTGGAGGAGTGCCAGAGCAGACAAGAATTCCTGAACGTGGGAACATGAAACAACCTCATCATTACTACGTGGAAGCTCATTTGACTTGCGGCGGATGTGATGACTGTAAATCATAACGAAACACTATATGCTATTGTTGTTTTACTACATGAATAATTACAATGTACAAATACTGAATACATTACAATTCTGTTGGCTGAAGTGCTGCATTATTACCACAGCGTAGAAGCTAACTCTGGGTCCGAGCTAAGTACATTTCTGATTACTATTACGTATTCTAAACTATCACAGATACACAGCGCCAAACTTTACAACATTCTGCTTACACGATCTACCCACGGAGGGTCAGGTTGTACATCCTTGAACATCGATTGTGAACGGCATGAATACAGCCGTGTGGTATGACAAAAGGCAATATCGTGCACAGCATTGGGGAAATTCAGCAAATTAGCGGTTCTTTCACATTTAAGGCAAGGCAACTGGCTAGCCCAGTAAACCCGCAGGAAATAACAAAAATTAGTAATCTGTTTAGTGATCTCACAAGATGAGCAGGAGTGTAACGGAAGTAGGCTTAGGAAAATAAGTGAACCAAGACGATCAGAAGGCGGAATATAGGCATTGATTTCGAAGATGGATGTCAAAAGTTTCCAGCTACTCTGTGCAAACAATATTTGTTATGGTGTACATGAAGATGTGTTCAAACCCATATACACCTTTCATCTGACACGCTCACGAATTCACTGACCTAACGAACACGCTATATGAGAAATATTACTTTCATTGCAATTATAATTATTATTCTTTACTCCTAACACTGTTGTTGACGGATGTTGGTGGTGTCCAGTTCGTGCGGCCATCTGAGAACCATTATTTCGGCTAATGGTTGACATATTTGGCATGCAGTCACAAAACCCGCATTACTCGTTTGAACTGTTCACACAAATCAACCGGCTTAACCCTGTCCGACGGCTTAGGAATGGACGTAAGACCTCTTGGAAAACAGCCTTTTAACTAAGCAACATGAAGTATGGTATGCTCTCAAGTACCACATGTTATTTACAAATGAATACCATGAACTCAGTGAAATCAGCAATTGTTCTTCAGTCTCTCATAACACGAGAATTAGCTGTCGCCTGTTCGAAGTGGTAATCTGCAAGCTGAAAAACTGTGCCTCTTCGATCAACCTATCTGAATACAACTCTATCGATCGGTATTGAATCGTTCGTTGACAGTTAAGTTGAAACCGATTGACATGTTATCTGGGAATTCAGTAGCGTCTATCTTCAATATCCAACTTTAATACGGATAATTTATCTTCAGAACGATTTTTGAGATGGCAAACAGAAAAGCTGGATTCCGTGCGGTACCAGTTGGATTACTGTCCAATTAATCTGAGTTTATCGCCGCAAACACTGGTCATTGAAACGAAGTGAACGACTGTAAAGCAGCATACTGTCGTAGTTTTGGCGTCAAATTATTTTCCCAATCTACATATTATGCATTTTTTACTAAACCTCTCGTTGAGGCTACTTCACGTTGTTCCGTCTCACGGGGCTATCGTGGGAACCCTTACTTCAAAAGAACGCTGTCCCTCGGTGTCTCCACAAATTCGGTTTGCGAGTATAACAAGTAATCTGAACTGGAATGTTTGGATTGCTTGTTACGCAGGTAGGCACCGATTAGTATTAAGGTGTGAGGTAACGACATTAAGCCTTATTGAACAAGTGGCCAAGTTTTGGCTGGAGCAAACCGACAGAGTGCAGATCAAAGAATGGTAAAAGTGTCAAGTTATTCGAGGAAAGCGTGAAAGAATGGTAAATTGGCCCAGCCATCACGTCCGTGGTGAATACTTGAGAATTAACGATAGCACGATTAGAAGAGATTTGAGATACGTTTATCACCTCAAGGTGGCAGGAAATCGTATTTTCGATGGAGAGCGACAGTCACTTTCAAGGAGACTTAGTCACGAAACACAGCAAATTTACATGCATCTCAGTTTTGGGCAGCCATTCCAGCTTCGAGCCCGGCGTTGAGGTAGCTGCCTGTTTTGAGTGTGTGGTTCGTCATGTGTGTGACAAAAGGCTAGTGATGACGCCTCCTGCTTCTATTTATTTTTAATGTGCCTACCGGTTTGCTTCTCACATTCGAATTCCGTCCAACGAACTGTTGTCTTGCGACGAACTTTGAATTCGAAGTATTGATAAACCTTCATATCGTTTGCTTGCTGCTCCTCGTTCCTCCGTATTTCATCCGTCCTCATATCCTACTGCCAAACCGTTGTTTATCTGTGCCGTTCATTTCTATCACGCTCGATCGTTTTACTAATATTTATTTGTAATTGACTGTGTCCGCTTAAATGGTTAGTCACGGACGATGTGAATTCGGCGGATTTGATATTGAGGTTTGTTTGTGTTTTCTTTTTTGGTTTTGATATTTTTGTTATGCTTTGGCACTTGTTGTTAACCAAATCGTCTCTCCGACCGTCTTTTTTAGACCGCAGTCAGTTGTCTGGCGGGCTGAGAATTCACACGCTTAAACCTCTCGTAACCCACAGAAACCCGCAGGACGCCGACATATTTCGGCTAGCAGTGTGTTACGTGGGTTGCTTTATTGAGTGGGGGAATATTTGTGATCCAGCATATTGGCAGACGCTGCGGAATAGGCCAAGGGCAGCGCGACGAATCAGTGGAAGTCTGGGATTTATGAACGAAGATGTACGGATTCGTACGCAACTTTAAGAATCGCGTCAGTGAGACTGAAGTCCAAATTTTCGTACGAGTACTTGAGGATATTTTACAGTTATTTATTATGGACCAGAAGTTAACTGTCATAATAATTGAGACCCAAGGCTATTTTCGTGCATTTGTGTTGTACTGTTGTATCCGAATTGATAACAGAGATCTTCAGCTCTCGCAGCATATCGCCCTAACCGAGCTTGATGCCGATGCAAACCTATGACGGGCAATGTGTGCCTAGCACGGGCTACGAACTTCGGATTAGGGGTCCGCTCAAAGAGTGACTGTTTTACGAAGAGTGTTTAACTCAAATAAATGAAACAAATATTTAAATCGGAAATCTGCTCGAAAATATGGGCTGTGTTCAAACCAGTTACCCGTCCAATTGGTTACTTGATGAAACAAACCAGCCATGACCACCTGGGACAACATTTCGCGCCAAAAGATTGAAGGTAGTTACAGTTACTGTTGCCACGGTGAAGTTTATTTCTTCATACATATGACAGCCAGCAACGCGGATAAGTGGCTTAAATAAGGCATTCTACTAGAAATGCTGCTAGAGATCATGCTTACATAGTTCACACAATAAGTTTAACTATTTTCTTCCATTTCTTTCTCTCTTAATTCCCCATGAATTTTGGCTAGCAAATCCCGTTGATGCTGAAATCAATGTGCTTGCTTGGCGAAGACTTCAAGCGAGTGGGCGTACAGACGTGCCATAAGGATCTTACTGTAATTTCCCTCATCTCGCGGACTTTCTCAAAAAACCTCAGCCAATAATTCCGAAGTGCTTAGAAAACGTTGAATCAAATTCGTTACATCCCAATTTGCACGCCCCATATGGTCCTTTAGGGGACTCGGGGGGGGGGGCTTTTGGGGGCTAGCGGGGTGTAAAAATGGGGTCTGACCGATGGGCTCCACGTGGGACCCATGGGGGCAAAATAGGGGCTGGCTGTAAAAGCGTTTTACTGCGCGAAAGCTGTGCAACGAACCCGATTTCTCTCGATTACTACACACCATTCTTTCAGTTCTTCTCATATAATTACTCCACCGCATACGCATTGGTCCCTATTCTACCGGACGACCAGCCAATGCAAGACTACAAACGACAATGAACGAAAGGTTGTGAATGCATGCACATTTATTGTCAACCATCGTCAATGTGTAACGTGGTTTTTTAGATCAGAACACTGGTTTTTTCCATACATATGGTTGACAATTTAGATCATATCTTCGTTCACTGTTTTTCGTTGTCCATATGGATAGCCTGTCTTCGAAGAGTATCTGCGACGTAATGGATAAGATACTGTAAGTGAGGACGTCAGTGAAACATCTTAACATGATGTAGCTGTTAATGTTTATAAAAATATATGAACGAACACTTGTAGTGCTTGTGCAAAAAGCGATAGCTAAAGTTCGAGGGTTGACTTATGTTTGATGTGCCATACTGGACATAACACAAATAACAGATGAATACAGTTTGCAAACGGAAGGAAACAGCTATCTATAACAATGTCTTACCTAATTTGCTGACGTGTAATTTCGGCCCACGTATTCCACCCATCTGGAATGAGATGAAAAAGACGTGATGACAGTTAACACCGCGGTGCACATTATTTTGAAGTACGTCTCGTAATCGCTCTTAAGTTATGTCGCATGCTTTTAGGTCTTCACTTGTCGGGTATAAACGGATAGGCGGCAAACAACGCTGTGAGCAACCGTAGAAATATGTGTATATTTACATGCAAAGATACAAGGACGTTCACATACATGTGTACAAATGTATTTCTGGCACTGTTACATGAAAACAGTCAAACGACATCAGTTTTCATTCTGAGTTTTCTTCCACCAGCGCGGTCTCACGCGTCATGTAACCACTTTCTGATCTCCCACTCGACTTCTTTATCCGTTGCTCCAGCAAAATGAGAGTTATGTACCGCGTCTGAAAATAAGTAGTCAGTGTGTGAAGAGTACTATTACCTGTAATAGCTTACGTTATTTTAAGTTGGCCGGCCTGATGTTTCCCGTCAATCCCACTACGGTTCAGTTGTTTGGAGAAAATGACACTGAAAATGGACGATAAGATTCGACGCAGGAGGTCACGAAGGTTGGTCCCACCTGAGCGAGA